>NHTK01001308.1:0-24059 GCA_002938355.1 Panaeolus cyanescens | reverse complement strand
AATCGGGGACTCTAATTAATTTATTTACAGAATGCGCATCATAGTCCTTCTGTATGTCGCAAGTACCGGTCTTTTCAGCGACAAAGAAAAATAGGTGGAATTCCTACACAGACTCACCACTCGTATTGACCTGCCTCTCGAACTCTAAATCACATTTATTTCCAACAACGACCATGGGGGTATACTCCATGTCTTTAATACGTTCTATTTGTTGATGGAAGTCAAAGAGCTCATCAAAGGAGCTGCGGGAGGTGATGGAGTAGACAAGGAGGAAGCCCTCCCCGGTGCGCATGTATTGCTCACGCATGGCTCTATATAATGATGAGTGGAGAGCTGGGATGTTGCTTCAAGGTGGACATACCGATACTCATCTTGACCTGCGGTATCCAGGATGTCGAGTAAGGCTACTTCGTCATCGATGACACATTGCTTGCGATATACGTCTGCGTGAAGAACCATTCGAATTGAGCTTTTTGACGACAGCCGTAGTTATTATTAATGCTCACCTTCAATTGTAGGGTCATAACCTCCTTCGATGTAGTTTCCTTGGATGAAACGAATGGTTATGGCTGACTTGCCGACGACTTCCGGTTGGGAAGAGTTGAAAAATGGTCATCTCGTCAGCTGTCACCCAATGTAAACTGAAAGCATAGAACTGACATCCTCCACCGACGACTACAAGTTTGTATTCTCTCAGAAATTGAGCCTGAAACGTTCAATGCGAATGGAGGAGGAAAAGAACCAGATCCGTCATCACGTCAATTGGGCCATACCACATGTGAGAGTATGAGATAACAAAGGCATACTCACCGATGACATTGTGCAAACAATTCAGGCCAATTTTGTACTTTCTTGAGCTCGAGGTGGAAAACGCAAAGTTGAGGGGATTGGAAGCTAGGATGTCGTCAGGGTTATACGTAGGGTCGAATAAGTATCCAGTCGGTGGAAAAGTGGGTGCAAGATAAAGGAAGCGAATCCACGACGGTTTCGGGGTTTATCTACCATAACAGGTCAATCAAAATCAAAATATCAAGTACAGCTATACCTGGCCATACAGATGTGGTCGATGCACAGCCCTTGTACTAGTAGTGTTAACCGCTTTGGGTTTTGTTCGACACATTGATATTCAAATGATGGATGATGGAATGGGCCTGTGCTGAGAGAGCTTCTCACCCTGCTCACCCTGTTTCTTGAAATAACAGGAATAACCATTACAACAAAAGAAATGATCACAATGGAGGTCGTCGTGACTTAAGAAAAGAAAAGGCTGTCCGTCGAATTGTAAATTAGCATTCTTTTGGGTTACCAGAAAAGCGGGACCTGCGGAAGTGTAACACAAAGAATGCATACCCAACTACGAAGGATATTTGAATATACAAAATACATATCATATGTTTTATCTACATGATTAAGTCGTCAGTATATCGTTCAAATGTCGTGCACCATTTCAATCGAGGCCACTTACCGTTTCGAACGGTTTTGAGTAATTTAAATTTCCGGATTGAATCACGGTCGTAAATGAAGATCCAGTGATAAGGACCTTTGAATATGGTGCAGATCCTGCAGATCGAGCACCAGACTCGGCTTCCATCACAACCTCGCCGCCAGACGTAGTGCCACTAACGCTAGCACTGGTAGTGTTGACCTGCTTGTCCATCATTTCCTGGATGCCACGCTGTAGGCGCTGAAGTGACGTTAATTCAAGCTTGCCAGTTGTGAATGATTGTTGAAGGGAAATGAGGAGGGAATCGGCGTTTATGGTGCCGAGGTCATTTGAGGAACTGGGGGAGAAGTTCATTTTGATATTGCGTTTTGCCTGAGTACGCGGCCTACGAGTCATTTTCGTTTATCTGGTCCTTGGATAATCGTTTCACTGCGGCGTGGAGGATGGTGTATGACTTTCGACTCGAATGTAACATGTAACCTCTGAGTGAGTCATCATCATCTACTTATATAAGAAAAGGGGTTATGATTGCGGAGTATCATTCGAAGGTTCGAAGGTAAGCAGGCATAAAAAAATTCCTGTCTCCACGACAATTTTCTATTTATAAACCGAGTCCTTTTCCTTCGTCTCCGCGCCCAGGACCGACATTTGATAGTATTCGAGTGCAGGTACTCTAAGAGATGTTAAGTAAAGCTGTATGTCAATCAGCTGTACCATCTAGTGCTCGATGAGATTTATCTCGTTTAAAAGTTTAACTTAGTAAACGATGGATGCAGTTAGGGCGTATGCCATCCCGTCAATCAGACGCTAAAAAGTTCGGTATGTTTTCCGCTATAATGATACCACCATTCCCAAATCCGTTGAAGTGTGTGTTGTGTGACGTGCCTTGGTATAGGTAGTGGCCTTTTCCATGCGTATCCAGTTGCACAATGCAATCGGCACTCATGTCTTCGTCAGAATTGCAGTTAGACCGCACTAAGCGCTGGCCGAGATTGACCAAGTTTTCAAGTTGGTCGCGGTGTAATTTGTATCTGTTGTTAGTGCCGAATTCGATCCGTCAAGCGACTGGAGCCCGGGAGTAAATAGAAAAGAAGAGAGGACGTTGTAGTACATGTCACCCTTGGGGTATATATTTGTCTTCCAAAGGAAATGCAGTTGCAAGGAGGCAGTGCTCAAGCTCAAGCCTCATGGTGCTCATCGTGACTGGCAGTCCAGTTCGGATGACTGTTATAATTATTGTCAGCATCAAATAAGTAGCCCGAGTACCAGTGCCAGGCTGTGAAGCAACTGGCTCGGTTAGTATACTTGTATATTTGTATATTTGTCGAACGTTCTAAAGGAAGACTCTGGGGAGACGGTACCGTCATTAATTATTCGCACTAGGACTTTTCTCAAGTTTTAGTTGTGGGTTTTGCGATTGTCAATGAAAAACCCATAGCTTGGCCTGAGGCAACCGCCCGATCAGGGAAGGCTCCGGGTCTCCTCCGAGGTACCCATCATTAGGGTGAGCATCTTCCGAAGGAGCGACAATCATGAATACAGACACGTACATATACGGTGAGTAATAGTAATATTGAGCGCGCGCTCGACATTTCGAATGCAAACAAACGCTGGAGGAGCATTATGAAAAGCAAACCATTTCAGCCATTTATAACTACATACATGTGAACATCTATTTTATGTTTATATTTCTTGATTTTGATCATATATAATATTGATGGTTTTATATACCTTCGTTCTACCACGAACACAAGCATAAGTAGAAGAAGCGGGTCGGATCTGAGAGGTAGCGTAAAAACTTGAAGGGGACTGCCATGCAGGAAAACAGAAATGTTGAGGGTTCCATCCATCCATGAGTCGAGAGTGAGACGAAAGCAAAAAGATAGAGGGAGAGAGAGACAGTGTGTGTGTGTGAAGAGAAGAGTGAAAGAGGGAAGCTATAACGACAAACAATGAGCGAATGAATGTACGGGTAAAAACAGCAGAATACAGAAAGCAAAGTTAAAGAGAGTGCGAGTGTGCGAATGAATGTGTGTACAATCCATGATAAGTAGGATAACAATATTGAATGAAGTGAGATGAAACGACAATTGATACAAAGGAGTGTGGGGCGAAATAAGCCGGAGTAGATAGGATGTAAACAGCAAACAATGAAAAAGAAGGCGATGAAATCGCAAGAAGTGAATTCAAGTGAGACGAAGTGAGAGATCCAGGTACAGTACACATACACATACATGATGATGACAATGCTAGGTCACATCAAAAATATCAACATCAATCAAAGAAGCAGAACGAAAACAAAAGTGGAGGAAGAGAAGAAGAGGGTTTGAGGGAGTCTAAGTAAAGAAACATAGAAAGAAATGAGGAAATGGGCGGATGGGTGACGGTGATGTCGGCAAGAGGGCCAGCGGGGAAGATGCTTCGTATATTGGTGGGTTGAATGATAGTTGACAGTGAAAACAAATTCAGAAAGCGAGGCGCAGGTTTACGAGTCACTGTCAACAACCTTCACCTAGGAGATGTGAAATGGCAGCGTAGGGTGATTGTCATCGGTGTCGAGTAGATAGATACTGGTGGTGCAGTGGTGATACAAAATAAGACAAGGCAAGGCGTGTGCATATGAAAGTTGACAGATTTAGTTGGACAGATGGATGAGATGGAAGCAAGTATGGTGTAAATGTGTGCTTGAAATAAACGCGTAAATCGAGGCGAGTCAAGACGAAGTGAGGTGGAACAGGTGTATGAGTAGGTTGAGCTGCTGAAAAGTTGGGACTAGCATTTGATTTTTGATTCCTTGTCGTGTCCATTCGAGTTGGACTCGTGTCCCGAAGTAAGGCCGCCACTTTACCGGCATTCAAAAATTAGCAGTGATGAGGGCTAATAATTTTTGGACGAGAAAGTTGGCAAGGGTTGACAGAACAGAGCGAGTAGAATGCAGTCCAACTGATCCGATGGGTGTAGGAGGGGGTTTTAGAGGACGACACAGCCAGCACAGCAGCCTGGCGTCTCATCGCGCGAGTCTTGTGAATAGCCTATCGGTCCACCTGACTTTGTTGGTCGGCCATTTCTAAATCCCTGTGATTGAAGAATACAAGTGTAAGAAAAAAAAAGAAGAAAGTAGTACGATATCTCGCCACAAACCTGGTTATACTTTCGGATTTCACGAACAAGTTCGACGAAGGATTCGTCGACGTTGATTCGCAGCTTGGCAGATGCTTCTAGGAATCTACAGTTGAAGCGATTAGCGAGGTCTCGACCCTCTAAAAAGCCAATTTCAAAGTTTGTCATGTCAGTTTGCGAGAAAGGGGACATCAGTTGTCAGTAACATGAATGACATTGACAGGAGGGGGCGTCATACGCACCGCTCGTGGTAATCTGCCTTTCAAATTCCAAGTCACACTTGTTACCAACGACAACGACGGGGAACCAGTCCTGGTCTTTGATACGAAGGATTTGTTCATGGAAGCCTGTGAGTTCGTGGAAGGACCCGCGGGAGTTGATAGCATAGACCAGAAGGAAACCTTCGCCTGTTCGCATGTAGTGTTCGCGCATCGCACTGTTAATTAGGGTTGTTAGCGTTGGGTTAATGTATCGACCACGGTCTCGGGACCGATAGACATAGGACCAGGGTTGTGGGTATCGTGGTGTGAAGGAGATCAAGACACGAAATGACATACAGGTACTCGTCTTGCCCTGCTGTATCGAGAATGTCGAGCAGAGCTACTTCCTCGTCGATTACGCATTGTTTGCGATATGAGTCTAGAAAATTAAAGAAGATGAAGTCAGTCAATGGGTATTTTTTGGGGGGCAAAGGGAAAACGCGGGGAGTGCCCGCCTCGTGTCCATGCAAGACTCGGGTGAGTCGGTGGGTGGGAAATGCTAAACGACGGTTTACCTTCGATTGTGGGGTCATACTCATCGACGAAATGACCTTGGATAAACCTGATTGTCAATGCTGACTTTCCGACACCTACAACATAGAATTTTGAACAAGTGTGAGTCATGAATGGATAGAACGACGGACCTCCTCCACCGACGACGATCAGCTTATACTCTCTCAGAAATTGTGCCTATTGCAGATTAAATCATGGTTAAATGCAAGAATATTCGGTGGTAGATAAAGAAACTTACGCCAGACATCGATATAAAAATTTAAACGTAGTAAGAGTCAGTAGTAGAAGATGAACAAGTTACAAGAGAGTCCATCTAAGGCAAAGACACCTGCGCAGCCCTGATCAATTGATCAAAAGTCACAGAGTCTGTTTCTCGGATGCAGTTACACCGTGAGACATTATCAACACAGCCACTGATTTCATGTCACGTTTCGTTCAGCGCGTCCATCGAGACTCAAGCTTCAAGCGCCTCTTTGTATTTTCTCAACGCGTCCTGAGACTTCTAGTTCTTTCTTTATACAAGCAAAGGCTAGAATTTAAAATCATGGCTACTTTTTCTCCTTCGCCAGCACCAAGAAGATCTGGAAGGCTCCAGCAAAACCGTGTGGCTTCACCTCCCAGCAGGAGACCACTGGCACCAGGAGGGAGTAGCCGGGCTTTGGGACAGTCTTCGTCATATTTGTTCAATAGCGAAACCAACTCCGTCGCTAGTGCTATGGACATAGATGAAAGGGCATCTATTTTCACTGACCGGAGTTTCTCGAGGTTACATGGAGATGCGATCTTTGCAAAGACAGACGAGATGAACGTTTCATTCTATGCCAGCCTGCCTTTGGAGGTTAAGCAGGTACTAAGATCTTCGGGTTGGTTGTCTTGCGTTATAAATCTGTAAATATACTAAATTGAATGATTGAAATCAGATTTCACGAGAGACCTGTATTCTGGAGAGATCGACACTGTGACTAGCTTTGCGTTGGTTGCATCTTCGCAAACATGTTTTGTATGGCAACATGCTCAGGTATTTGTCGCTTTATCGCCTTTCATCTGTCGCATTCTCAAGCAAAGATGTGTAGACTATCAAAGGCATACCAACCTGCTACATCTTTCCCTGCCCACCAGGATACCAACTCCCGTTCCATGCATTAGTTCCACAAAGCCAACGTGAACCCGGCCTCATCCTGGTGTCAAGTACAGGTCTCATCCGCTTCTGGGACAGTGTAGCATCAGGTCTTGCAGGCGGAGAGAACTTTCTCACATCACAATTAGAAGATTTCGAGATTGACGAAAGCGTAACAAATCTCATTCGCGTCGACGTAAGTATTTGACCCAGTGATACTTATGGAACAAGGGATTTCAACCTAACTATCATCAATTTAAAGGCACAAATATACCTCATCTCAACATCTCACGGGAGCTTATACCGCGTCTCTTTAGCTTCAACAGGAGGGAAACACCACCTCTCATGTCGCCTCTTCGCTCGTCCAAACCCCAACTCCTCGTTCTCTCGTCTCATACCCTCATTCCTATCATCCGGGTCCAGCAGCACTGTATATTCAACCAAAGACAAACGTAGACACATCCATGCCATTTCGGTTGGCTTAGTTGCAAGTAATGGGGACCGTGATGTATGGGTGTTGGCAAATGGTTGGCTGCAGCAATGGGTTTTGAAATCGGAAGGTTGGGAGCAGCTCGCGCTGGACTTTGATCTCAACCCATTTGTAACCGAGTTTCTGGAGGAAAGGGAGGATGTAAAGAGGCAGGGATATGGGAAGGGTGACAAGGGAATTGAAGTTTCGGATTTGACCATCTTTGAGTGAGTAATACAACATCTCTTTTGTACGAGTTTATAAGCTTATACTAACCTATGTCAGGGACGGCCATATTGCTATTCTCATTTCATACTCTGGAGAGCAAGCGTTTAGCGATGTGAGGAGATCTTATGCGCTATTGGAGCTCAGGGCTATGGACACTGGAATGAGCATTGAAAATTTCACCATGGTTCCGTATCAAACCGTAAGTCTAATCCCCTCTCCATGCTTCTCTTCCTGCTTTCTGTCCCGGGAATTGACATGTTATGATTCAGACGAACCAGCCTGGTCCTCCTGTACATCCGCGCATCCAGCACCTGTTTTCAGGGTCAATTGTCAGCGTTCAATTTGGCGATGCTGTAGCTCTCTGTGCACGAAGTATGTACAAACAGCGCCCAAATTTCGGCTGCGAAACGTCGATGTTAATCCTATTATTTTGATCATTACAGACACCGATTACCGTGACCGATTGGAGCTCAAACAAGGCGTCGATAGGACTCTTGGAGTTGGCGTGAGCACCGCAACAAATACGTTGCTGATCTTGACGGCTACGACTATGATGAAGGTTACGATGGATTTGGAGAAAATTCAAAACTTTAGGGCTGAGTGGGTGTCATGATGGTTTCTTCAAGGATTTTAAAATGCTGACGTCTTTCTTTTGCACTACAGCACGGGAAGGACCCACTTGTTGAGGTCTATCATGATGCAAGCTATTTTGTATGGCTCATCTCCTGTGGTTCGTCCCTTTTTTCAATTTTGTTTGATATCAATAATTGATATACGGGTCGCAGAATCCTCTTCGATTCAGTTTCCCTCCTGATCTGAATGAAGACGCCCTGATGCAAGCAGCGGAAGGGCTCAGCACTTCCGTTCTTCGATCTGGTATGCATTTCGTTACTTCTGTTTACCTGAGCGAAAAAACATGCTGATTATATCACGTTGTTCTGCATTAGATCCGGATGTTGTGCGACAATCTCCTGATATGAATGCTCAGTTGACTGGTCGTAAAGAGAGGCTTAGTTGGCTGATTGGCTTCATAAACGAGAATGCTGTTTTAGGCAAGGTAATGAATGTCTCCTCTGGTGCTTCTTAACCCACTTGATTCACGGCTGACCATTTTATCCTGTTTATCTAATAGATGTCACAAAGGACGAGACAGCAGATTGCTATGGATGCTGAGAAGCTTTATGCCGCCCATCAGTTGTGGTTGAGCTATAACCAGTTTTTGTCGTAGGTTTTGCAGATGTCACTCATATACTCTGATGTATTCACCCTTTCATCCACCAACAGCTCGCCGTCGACTTCTGGTGTACTGAAAGAAGCCGTGAGCGCGTACATGACTGACATTCACGCGCCGGTTCACGAAGACGTCATGAGGAGTTTCTTCCGCAACATGGTCTACGACATTGGCAAGCTTCTCAAGAAGGTTAACGATGTTGTTACTTCTGCGATTAAGAAGCCGGATGTTAAGGCTGCAGTACTCTTACCAGAGGCAATGAGGATTCTGATTGTAAGTTTTGCTCGCTTTTATCGTCTACAACCTGATGAACTGTGAATTTTAGATCGTCCTTCAATGCGCCTTCCAATACCGTGCTTATAACCTTGGAGTGTATGGCATCGATTTACCCATGCTCAAGCCCTGGTCAAGCAGATCCTATGTTGTTGATAGCGTTCTGTCCATTCTGGATTTGGCAACCAAAACTTTAGATTCGACATCGAATATTGGGAGGACGGCAGAGCAGAAACAAGGCGACGATATCTTGACTCAACTTCCGGCGCTTGCTGCTGTGTTCTTTGAGTGTGTCAAGGAGAGAATCGCATCTTTAGAGAGGTCATTCTATGCTGTGGTGTTTAACTGAATGAGATACTGATATTTTTCTTTGATTGCTGCAGTGAAGGAAAAGAGGCATACGGTGAGAAGGAAGCACTGGTGCAGAGGTTTTCGTTGTTGAGGCCTGAGATTTTGGAAAATCTGAGTAAGTGCTTCATCTCTTAGGGAAAGACTACGAACTTATGATGGACGAATGTAGGACGACATGGGCATGAACAAGCCGCATTCTCCCTCGCAGAACAATATCAAGACTTTGCATCCCTAGTCGCCCTCTGCCATCGCGACAAAGTCTACCCGCCCTCGTCCAACCCTAACGCTCAGCGTATCGAATCCTACATCCAGCGATTCAAAGACGATTTCACCAATGAACTCTTCCAATGGTACATCCAGCACGGAGAAGTGCGAACGATGTTTGATCCTGAGCTTGAGGCGCAGCGTGGGGTGTATCTGGATGCGTTTTTCAAAGCTCATCCTAATTGGGCTATTTCATGGTTGAATGATTTGGGCAAGGGGAGATATGAGGATGCTGCGATGGGGTTGTTTAAAGATGCAAGTGGGACGGGGAATTTGGAGGCTAAACATGTGAGTCTTTTTCTTTGAAAATTGTTATTGGGAGGGTTGAAGCTCATTCGGATGACCTTGTAGTTGATGTTGAGTTTCGGGAAGCTGTCATACCTTGCCCAGGTCCAGGAGAGCGACGTTAGCATCGAGGAGTCGACGTTGAATGGTAGGCCTCATTCATATGCTTTTATGTGTTTATGTATCTCATTGAGTGTACATAGCCTTCCACGACGAGCTTGATTTTATCAGCGTTCATGAAGCACTTATCAACGAGTTTAAATCTGCCTTGACATCACGGGCACGACAGCCTTTGGATGTTCAGTTGGACACCATCATCAAGTCGAAAGCTAAGCGGTTACCTGAGAGGCCTGCGTTCACTCATGTACGTGTTTCTGCTTCCAAAGCTATTTCTGAGAGCTGACGTTTTCTCATTGTTGTGCTGTCAACAGATTTTCAAAGATTTGCTTCGCCAGCTGCTACAAGGGAAAGCTGTGTCTATTGAGGACGCCGTTGATCTGTTGACACTCAAAGACAACGACTCAACTCCTGAGGATTACACAACTGCTTTGTTGTTGATAACTCGTGCAACAGTAAGTTTTTAATACATCAGTTTGACGTGGAATCTCATAGTAGTCGGGATAGAACGTGCCTGATGCTCGACGCATTTCTGCTACTCGAACGGTGTGGAGGAGAATTTATTTGCATGACGAGTAAGTCAATCCCAGCTAACACTAACGCTTTCCCATTCTAATTGCCTTCTTTTTAGCTGGGAATCTATCCAAAAAACGGACGGTGTCTCTGATGAAGAGCTCATTTCTCGGTATCAAAGCACTGCACTCTTTTACACCCTGCTCAGTCTGGACCTGGACACCATTCCAGCTGTAGATCCCAGCGAGTCCCTGGTCGTACCTACGCTTGAAGAAATAACGTCGCGATGGCCTGGTATGTCGGGTGACCAGGTTGAGATGCTGCAAGGCGACTACGCGTGGGAGCAGGATACGTTGGGAGAGCTACTGTTGGAGGATATCTATATGAGGATACAAGAATTGGCAGAGCAGAAAAGGATGATGGAGGGTGAGGAGGATTGATTGAGAGTTTGGGGCGTGATAGGATGGTTTGGATTGGAATGAGAGCTTGGTTGATTTTGAAGGAGGTGTAAGATTCGTGATGATGTTCTAACTGTTAGTTATGTATTACCTGCACAGATTTATGAGGCATGACCATTTGAGCTTCAAGACAGTTTGGTCCATGACATTTGAGTTTGTTCGATGCAAGACGATTTCCAAATTTCTACAGACTACATTAAAACAAGGAAGCTATGTACAAGTAAACATTTCATATTGATTTAAACGCTCTCGGTGTCCTTTGGTCTGCCCCCTTCTTTCTCCCCAACATTCAGTCTCGTTGGCACTCCTCGCCACTTTTCGAAAGTCATTTGACCCAGGCTGATGGCTGTGGGTACGATCATCAGCACCACTTGTGCAATGAAGAGGTACACTGCAATCATATCGGTCTCGGAGACGATGTTGTTTCTCTTCACGATCAATTCCATCCACAAAATCAATGGCCATCCGAAGACGAATAACACCAACGCAGAACCCCAAAGTATCGCTGTATCTCTCCACAGCCTAAAAGTCTTGCTTTCCTCCACGTATTTCTTCTTGGCTGAGAGGGGAATGGCGACGGCTCCGATTAATGCCATTAGAACCATCGTGACGGAAAGCATTGTGTCGCTGATCTCCCACAGCAGAAAGAATATTCTCCATCCTTTAGAGAGCCTTCTCCACCCAAAGAAGAAGAATTGATAAACCCCATCGCCTTCGGGGAGGTTAGTCTTCAGGCTTATCCATGCTGTGATGGTGTTCATAATGATGAGACCGGCCGATCCTAGGCCTGCGAGGATACCCATGTAGATGTTTCCAGCTGGAACGCCTCCTATGTACGTGAAGGCGTAGATGAAGTTGAGGTAGACGGGGAGGAGGGACAAGGCGTGAAGCTCTTTCCCCTTTGCTGCGATGTACCAAAGGTATTGTTGGTACCAGTTGTAGGCTAGGAAGCCAAAGTTGATAGGTGAATTACTGCCTACCCCACCGAGAGCTTGGGCGGGAGTGAGCATTAGACTGGCGTAGAGTAACCATCGATTGGTTGTGCTGAAGCCGTCCATAACGACATTGACAACTGGGCTGGCCATCTTCCTGTAGTTTGTGTTAGTAGGGGGCGGTGGTGTTCGAAGGGGGCCTCATCGGAGAGGTGTCAAGGTCAAATCTTTTTGTACCCTTCGGAAGAGATTCAAGATGGTTTCCTGTGCGCACGGGATGAATGTCATTTAGTAACGTTTGAATTGGAATAGCTGTTTTGACAGACATCACATTGTATTTTTTTATCTCAGGTCCAGGGCAGACGTGAATTCCGTCAAGATTCCGTTATATTCTTTGAGGCGATTCAGTTCCAAGGCCCCAATTTCCGTCTCTAACTGTTTTCGTTAGACAAGAACAATACATTGTGGGTCCACGATAGAATGTCCTTGTAATATCGAGTGTGCTCCAACGTAATATCGCCTCGACAGCTGACCTACAATGGTGACAAGGCTGGATGATTACGGTCAGTGGGACCACGAATTACGGGGGTTAGCTCTTACACGGTTTGAACAAGCTCTTTCGACAATCCCGCTCCATCCCCTAAGTATACATTAAGTTACCCCCTTAATTCCTCAGACCGGCGACTGTGCCTAGGGGCTGTTCAGGTTGGCATTCAGTTGGTGGACGGTCGGTGTCATCTTGTATCATTCGCTGGTCATGAGAGAGGGGTATGACTGTATGAACCTAATGGGGAAGGCAACGGATGACCACATCATTGTGACGGTCATCACTTCTCGAGAACTCAGCGCTCAGGTTTCTAGCAAACCACTACATCCTCGAATCTTGCTGCTGTGCGGCCTGATCCAGTCCTCGAAGCTGGTCTTTGAGAAGGAACATTTCACAATCGAATATCATTAGAAAGCCTACATCTTCTGCAGTGAAAAGATAACTATGCTGACTAGTCTTGCGCGTTCGGTGAGTTTATAAGACTTGATTTAAGATTTTACCTGGCTCAATAAAAAAACTTGGGATTATTCCGTGTAGTTGACAGTGATTTTACTCTCATCCGTCGTTTCCATAGAACTCGTAAAGGCTTTACCGACCCTTGAGTCTGCACCAGAACTTGAAGCAAGAGAAGGGAGTGTTACAGTGTGGAATGCCCCCCGTGACCCTAGTCGGTGTCATGAGCTAGATGTCGACGACGTCGAGAGCTGTGAGTCATCATATCCACTCTGTGCAACCCTCTTCTCAATACATCTTGCGTAGTGCCTGGATATGCAAAGCTAGTAGAGTACGCGCAGAAGAAATGGGGCGATGATGAGTGGACCATGTCAATCAACCCCCCTGGTGTGCGTCACAAGTTTCTCCTTGATGTAAGACTGATACCCTGACGCCTTTTAACAGTACAGAGACAATCGCGCTACTATCTGTGTCGTGGATCCCGTTGTTGTCAATGCTACAGGTCCTGCGGACTGCACAGAAGAAAGAGTGTATATACCTCCCATTGGTCGCTCTAACCACATCAAGGTAGACCAAGGGTATCAGAACGTTGGAAACTGGAGTATTACCAGTAAGATGATTACACCTAATATTCGACATCCTTCTAAAAACCCGTCACCCATAGATACCACTAGCGCCGGTCATGCCCTGTTCTTTTCTGGTCTTTTCCAGATGCCCAACATCACCAGCGAATCATTTATGTCTATCACCGGAAAGGGGGATTTTATCAATGCCCCCAATAATGGGTAACATAGCCCGTATTTTTCTCCATGAACCCACCTGATCCTCACCCACTATTTGTCCACAGATTCGCGACTGTAGCATCCAACAGGACAATCAAGGACACCGAACTTACTCATGTTCAAGATAAACGGTGTATTGGAACTGTATGATTCTTGCTTTTTGTTGCAATATCATTTGCTAATTATTTGGCTCAAGGTAATGAACAGAGAATGTATTCTTCCTGCCAATGGCCGTATTCGACTCCTCGCGACTGGTTATATCTGGTTCACGTACAAAACCAAAGTATGTTTCGCTGTCAAATTTAGTGATATCCCATTGACATTATCTTTATCTAGCGCGCGCCGCTTGATGACCCCACTGGTGCAAAGCACAGGCGATGTGAGCCGAAATTCTTTCTCTACAACTCCTGCAACGTTCTGAAAACTTTGCAGATGCGGTTTTGCTCGAAAACGTGCTGCTCCATGAATCTGAGCGATCCGAGTTCATCGACTTTGAGGGCTACATGAACACAACCTGGCGTTACGATTACTTTGACGAATGTATGTGTCCCTTTTTTGTGTGATACTGATATGAATCTCATATGTTTCCCTATAGGTCGCTGGAACTTTAAACTTGATTAGTTTTCTCAGTTACAAGACTGCATGTTAACCGCTACTGTGCTTTTTAACTCGATTGTTTGTTTCACTACGCCTTCGTACGATCATCCGGTCATCTGAGCGAGCTCGTCCGCAATGCATATATACGCTTTTACTAACCGCAAACAGAAGTACAATAATCCAAAAGAAAAACACAAACACATTGCAGACCAAAGTACGTGTCATGTAATTTCAGACACCCAATTATTTAACACTCACTAGTAGAAAAATACGACCAAAATTTGTCAGTGCGTCCGTTATTGTATTACAGTCCATTAGTACACCAAATAACCCCTTACTCATAATGCTCGCAGAAAGAAAGCAAAAGATGGGGCGAGTAAGAGTACCAGCAAGGTTTTTGACACTCCCACCATACTTCCGGAGCCTACAGGAAATAACATTAATCTCAAAAATCATTGGTACGATGGAGGCTTACTGTGATTAAGAGATCCTCCCTTGGTAGCTGTCGTTATGTGCTTTAACTTCGTGTCTAACTTTGCAAGGTGGAATTCTTACCTGGATTAGGACCACCAGCTGCGATAGACAACTCAGCAAATCCGACAGAAGGAGGCGATGCCCTGAAAACCGAATAAACGTTTTTCTAATGAACGTTAATTTGTCAACCGGACAGTCATTTTTGGTCATCAATCCGGGCATACCAAGAATGTGTCTCCAATAACCCATGAAGGAACACCGGGTCCTGATCCCACATTGCTCCCAAGGTTGAGATCAAAAATGGCACCCATACATGTGTCTGTGTTTCTGATCGACTCTGCGCCGAGGTTCATGTCCTGTGAGCTGATAGCCCAGGCTTTCCCTCCGAAGGATAGCGTGACCTCGACATCGGTGCTGCATGCTGAAAACGTGCAACCATAGTGTAAGTATGATATTTGATAAACTTTATTTGCCTGCTCACGGAATGTATAATGACCAGGCTGGCGACGTGATGGAGCAGAGCCTGGCACATTCGCCCAGATAGCTGCGACATCTGCTGATGGTCCTCCAATAAGGGTTGTTCCAGTATCTATGGCAGCCAACGCTGCATTGCCTGTCGAAATTCCTACTGATTTTCCTTGAACGGTAACGCCTAGTGTAATGGGACATCTTCAGAAATGAATTCGAGGCGTATCGGGAAGATTCCTACCTTTCAAAGACAACATCCAAAACGACGGCTGTGTCGCTAAGTCGTAAAACTCGATATCACCAGAAAACAAACTTGAATTTGTTCCTCCAAGAGTAAATTCACCTCCTGGGCGTTCATCATCAGGTGAGGTCGCATCGGTGACACGGGCGAGCCAGAACGACATTTCCGGAGATGATAGCTGGCCGTCATCCGCCAGCGCTTGCCAGAACGGCGTCGCTCCGGTTTTGGCAATAGTACTGAATGCAAGTCCCATCAGCCCAGAAACCGACCCTTCCAAAAGCCCGCTCGAGGGTTGTGCGGCATCGACTAATCATAGGGAACCGCGTCAGTTTACGGACGGACTCGAGTGCGCGGGCTTACCAAAAATCTGGTTCGAGATGGTGAACCCTCCCATGGTTACCGTATCTGATGCTACTGAACCTGCCACAGAGCCGGAACCGTATTGGAGTGTAATCGCAGAGTCGATGTTGCTACCTGGTGTCTGAAACGTTGATGATAAGCTGCTTTGGAATAATGGGGTATTGGGTTGACATGTCTGGCACGACGTTCCAACGACCCAGAGGTCTGAGGATCCGGTATCAAGGATAACTTGAAAGGGTTGCGGCCTATCAGAAATTTTGAATTTTAGCAGTCCATAGCCTTAGGTTGTTTATGTGCAGCAATGAAATGCTTGGAAACAAATGGTGTGCCAGCAGCGTGCTCGGTGAAAAGAAACTCACGGAGTCCCGAGTGAAATTGGACCGATGTAGATGATATCTCCTCCCTAAATCCAAAAAGGTGCCTTGTTAAAGAAACCAACCAAATAATATCAAAAAGCGTACTTGGTTAATGATTGGTATACCAGCGCTGCTTGCTCGTCCCATTAAGTGACCCCTTACGAGAAGAGCACTGCTTGTTCTGTATCCATACTTGAGTCGAACCTTGTCGGCTTGCGCTGTCAGGTTCTGAAGACTTGTGCTACCCCTCCTTGTCAGATGTACATGTATTGGCTCCGTAGCGACCGTCAACACTGAAAGAGCCAGCAGCAAGAAAGGGGCAGCTGTCATTAGAGAAGGTATCATCAGAGAGACAAAGAGGCTCGAGGTAAGAAGGAAAGACAGGAGGAGAGGAGATATAAGTGAGGGGAGCCCGTTGCTCGTCAAGAGCAGTGCTCTGCGTTGAAGACGTTCCGCAGTAGGCTGTGAAAAAGCGGCAAGGTAGCACACGCGGCCATTGTAATCCAAGACAGAGTCGCTTTCTTAGACAACCATCCTCTCAGGCGTCTATTTTTGGTTCGGCATTTCGGCAATCAGATTATGTAACCTTCACTCTTAAAGTTACAGCGCCCGCACGCCCGCATTTAAGTTCACTCTTANCGGCAAGGTAGCACACGCGGCCATTGTAATCCAAGACAGAGTCGCTTTCTTAGACAACCATCCTCTCAGGCGTCTATTTTTGGTTCGGCATTTCGGCAATCAGATTATGTAACCTTCACTCTTAAAGTTACAGCGCCCGCACGCCCGCATTTAAGTTCACTCTTACGGATGGAATAGGGGGATTAGTCAGACACGTGACCGCGTACCTAGACGTAGACCTACCGTAGACACAGCAATATTATCACTTTGACTCGACCGCAACCACGTTTGAGCGTGTCTCCAGACATCTGGGGGCACTCCACGGAGATGTTTGGGCTCCCGTTAGCATGAAAAACCTGAAAAAAAACTCGATATGTATACGTACCTTACGCTCAATGAGCTCTATAAGATACGTGTGTTTGAGTCCGACATAACACTCACTTTTACAAAACGACTGCGGTTCGCGACCACTGACAGCTATGTCAAACACCACTAGTTCATAATAACTTCATAGTAGCTCAGGACAAAAGCATGAAGTCATAACACTAAGCGAACCCCTTCTGATCTCCTGCTGGTCTAATACGCAAGCGGCATAACGCCACACTTAGGGCACAAATCAATGTATTGAGAGAATCATTTAGATTGTACAGCGAGGCAAAAGCAGACTGCGACCTTCAACGAATGGGGGCAACATACACTATCTATGCTCTTACTAATTGCGGGCGATAAGAAACTACCGTGACTAAACTCTCGGTGTTAGTTCTATCTGTTGAATACCGGATGACTCATCAGTAACCCTCTTTGTAGTAGAAGGTTTCGATGGCCACCTAAATCGTGAAAATATACGGTACTTTTTACCTAATAACCCTACCCCATCAACCATGAACCCAATAATCATGAGCACGACTTGTGCGATGAACAAGTAAACAGCAATCATGTTCGTTTCCGACACGATATGATTTCTCTGTACGATCAGCTCGATCCACATTATCAGCTCCCATCCTATCAGAAGCAGTACGATTGGTGGACCCAAAACAACGGCAGCCAAAGCAGAGGAAATTTTCTCCATTTTGAATTCTTTGGAGTCTTTATGCTCCTTGAAGTAATCCCATGATACGAAGGCCACGAAAAAGCAGCAAACAGCCATAGCGATGGAAAAAAGTGTGTCGAAAACATTCCACGCAGTAAATGAGCGCCTCGATGACTTTGACAGCGTCTTCCACCCAAAGCAATAGTATGCATAGACGTCGTCACCTTCTGGTAGGTTTGTTGTGATGCTAACCCAAGAGGTTGCAACATTCATCATAATAAGCGCCGCTGAAGCGGTTGCTGATATCCCGCCCACGACGATATTGCCAGAGGGAACGCCACCTAAATAGGTGACTGAATAAATGAAGTTGAGATAAGGAGGTATCAGGGAAAGTGCGTGAAGCTGTTTGTTTTTGGCAGCGCTGTACCACAGGTATTGCTGGTAGCCGTTATAGGCGAGGAAGCCGAGGTTGATTGGCGCGCTGCTTCCTAATCCGGCAGTCGCTTGGGTGGGGGTCAACATGAGACTGGTGTAAAGGAGCCAGCGATTTGTCAGGCTGAACCCAGGAGCCACGACGTTGATTGCAGGGCCGCTCATTTTCTGAAGTGATTTGAAGCTGTATAACCGTGCACGTTTTTCCTATGGGTTCCTTCTTGCTGACGTCGAGGTCACCGACTCGGAGGAATGGGAAGTTGCCTTGCAATAGGACGTGTACTAGGACCTAGATCGTCTTATTTATACCAGCAACTTGAATTCTATGGATGTACACCTAATTTCAAGTGGGGTAGTACAGCTTTGCTGCTTCGGCATAGCCTCACGGAACAATCAGCCGGTCCACCCCCACGCATGTCCAAAATGATATTTACCGATCATACTAATAGCTGGATAAGAACATTATGTATGGAGCTCTGATTTGCAGGCTGTGTCATAGAGCAGAACTTCGGTGTCATGGAAAATTCTCTGGTGAAGTGTTTGAAGTTCAATAGAACGCAGTTAATCTAGTCAAAGGAATGGACAAATTCTCGGGGAGTACAGGTTTTGAAGTAATGCAGTTGTTGAAATGATGGACCACAGTCTAGCCCATGCCCACAATGACGTTCAGATGCTGTTTAGATACATATACACCAAGGCTAATTAGCATATAGGTAAGTGGGTGAATAGTATTATAACACTAAATTCTTTTGGGAAGAAGGAATGCTTCGTTTAAGGTTTTGTCATTATAAATGCAGTAGAGAAATTAGGCATGTGCCCTCGCACCGTCTTCACCGGATTTCACGTTATTCTAGAACACACCAACTCTTCGAGAAGTAATAGAAGGGTAAATAATTACGATCCTGTAACAGCCCTATGTGCTACGTGCTGGCTATGGGGATGAGCGAGCATCGAATACCATGATCATCGATTCAACATGCTACCATCTGTTCGACGATCTTCAAATCCGCTCGTGGGAAACCGATCAGCGCTGAGTTCTTGACAATGTGGAAGACGACTCCTAACACACCAGCGTTAGTGGGTAGATTTATTGATACATCAAGAACCATAAGATAGATAGATTTACGAGGTACAAGATATCATGAAGATGTTAGACAGCACATTGTCTTTAAAGAAGGTCAAGAACAACTGAAGTCGGCGCCTAAAATGCTAATCGTGACAAAGACGTCTACTCGCTGTCTTTCGTAATAAGTGCTTTCTTTTTGTGGGTAATTGCCCATGCTGGGGTAAGTAGTGCCTGTACAATGAACAAATAAATCGACACCATATCCGTCTCAGATTCGATGTTATTCTTGTTCACGAGCAGCTCCATGAACAGAATCAGCTCCCACCCTACCAACACCAACAAAACAGGGGGTCCAACAAGGATCACGACGAGTGGGTACAGCTTCTTCCTAACAAGAAACTTGTGCTTCTCGAAAGGGTCCGAATCGTCTGCACACACGTGTTTGGGGATCCAATAGCCCAGCACGACTGTAACGCCAATCATCGCAAGTGCGATCAGCGTGTCGAAGACTTGCCATGCGACAAGGAACTTCATCCAGGACTTGGTGAGCGTCCTCCAACCAAAGAAATAGAAAATGTACACTCCTTCGCCCTCTGGTAAGTTCGTCTTGAGACTGACCCAGCCCGTGATGATGTTCATCATCATCATAGCAGCAGTGCCGAGAGCTGCAAGCATGCCAACAAAGATGTTCGCAGAAGGGACACCTCCAAGGTACGTGAATGAGTAGATCAAGTTGAGGTATGTCGGGAGTAGGGAGAGGGCGTGAAGCTCCTTGCTTTTGGCAGCGGTGTACCACAGGTATTGCTGATACATGTTGTAGGCGAGAAATCCGAGGTTGAACGGCGCTCTGCTGCCCATCCCGGCGATAGCTTGCGCGGGCGTTAGGAGTAGACTGGCGTACATGACGATGCGATTAGCTTGGCTGAAGCCAGGCATAACGGTGTTGACGACAGGCATATCCATTGTTGGTAGAAGGTGGTGTGTATCGTATATCGCTGCTCAAAAGAAAACAAAAACTGCTTTTGCTATGTTTTATAACATATCGAGTGATCATCGTGTTTCTCAACTTTTTCAGGAAGTTGAACATGCCTGAGAGTAATTGAGTAAGTTAAACAGTCCAACACGGGACCTCTGCCAACCTCGGGTTGATTGAAACAACCACATGCCAAGGTGAGGTGATTCCAGAACAAAGAAACTGAATTGAAGAAAGCACGGCGATTGTTTCCTGCGCTAAATATTATCCCAGCGGCAAATAGTGATGGGCGATAGAATCGATGGCTATTGAAATAATGATTAACTTTGCGCCCGTGAGGCTGCAGGGCGGCTGTTCTCTGTGGTTTCACTGGTTAACAAAAGTTATGTGGATGGGGAGTGGTGTGCGGTATTAATGAACTTTGACAAGCTGATGTCGCGAGGCGTTTAATTCAATGTGACCAGGTTTGTTTGAATAGTCGACCAATCGGCTATTGAGAGGGCTGGAATGGGTTCAGGGGAGGACATACATATATCTGTGGTGAGTATTGAATTTTGGGGTATGACACCTCTTTTTGGGCACTGAAGCAACCCATATTTTGTGCGCAAATTGTGAAATAGCAGATAAATAAAACTTGAATTACTGCCCAAGCACAAACGTCAAAACAATTCGAAAAAGGTCATAAAATTTTCAACATACCTATAAACATGGCCTCTACAACAGTAGCCTCTTAATACCTCCACACCACCCCACGAAATTCCATCAAAGCCGCCAATCCGGACAAGATTATTTTTGGGTTTGCATGAAGTTTCTATCCTTGATGGCTTGTCGATTCGCAGCCCTGCGTTTGACTCGTTCCAGCTTTCCGCCTGGTCCGTCGTCTTCGTAGACCTTTGGTTGTAGACATGTCCATAGCCATTCAGGGTATGCCTCGTCAGGTTGTGCCGTTACAGGCTGTTGACCCTTGAGGTAGTTTACGCCTGTTAGAACGGTGTTTGGAGGGCATGATGAAAGAGGTGCAGCGTTTGATGATGAAGCGGCTGGTGCTGCTGGTGCTTCTGAAGGCTTAGCTGTCGGTGCTATGGTTAATGTACATTGAATTGAACACGTTGAAAATTTCTTACCTTCTGGCGCTGCTGGTGCCTTTGAAGCGGCCTTTGAGCTGGCAGCCCTCGTACATACTCTTGAGAAGGTCCATGAGGATTGGCGTAATGAAAGTGCACGTAGGATGGACATTATTTTGGTGGTCGGTTTGAGCTGGAAGACTCGGCAACTTTTTGTGACGAATTTCAGTCCGTGTCACACAGACAATTTCGATGTCACGCTACGCGGTCAGGAGATCCTGGGAATTTATTCAAACCGCGCAAATGAGAATAGCCCCTATTATTTCTTGACACCTACCACTACCTTCTCATTGATAAACAAGAAACCCTTTGACAATCCAAGACGCGCGTCGTGTAGAAATGCACCTGCATTTACAATCTTTGAAGTCTGAAGCGGTGAAAGACGGACTGTACGATTGCTCTTGAGCTAGTCGCGTTACTTTGAATCATCTCGGCTGCGCTCGAACTGCGCAAAGTGAATGCCTATGAGATTGGATGGAGCTGTCCAAGCTTTTGAATTGGTTTTGTGACGATGCCGAGGCGGGAAATGGTCGTCAGCGAGCTAGCGCGGTGCTACGACTGGTGCAATAAAGTCTTGGTCACATGGCTTACCGAATTAGGGTTCAGGCTCCCGCAACGTTGCAGGGAATCGACGCGGAACTCATCCTTTGAAAGACTATTGATTTGCTTCAGATAAGAATCCACTTCTCTGTTCCGACTCCTTTTTCTTTACCTCATCTTATAACCCTCATACCCCTCGTCAGATGTCCTATCAAGAAATTATTGATGACAGAAATGCCCAGGTCGTCGAGGGGTTGGACGCGCCAGTTCAAGCTACCGATCCAGCCGACAATTCGACAAAAACAACAAAGCTACAGACCTCGATACAAAGCGAAACAAATATTCAGCACCCACAGCCAGAGATCCCTCCTAATGCCCTCAGAGTCTTGATCACAGGCTTTGGCCCGTTCTTACACCACGAAGTAAACCCATCCTGGCTCGCCGTCAAGCCACTCCATAATACCATCCTCTACACAGAACCAGGCGTTCCAACTCTCCAACCTGTAGAAACATTTTCGCAGTCTCGTCAGATATCAAGCCAGTCAAAATCAAAGGGTAAAGGGTCCGATGATGGGCAGTCATCCGACAAAGGCTCCACCAAGGGCTCCTCTAAAGCAACCCCAGCAGCACCTTCAGGAGTCGAGGAATTCATTTTTTCTACTGAACCCCGACCAATTCATATTACCTGTCTTCGTATCCCTGTCGTTTACGAATCCGTTCTGGAGATTGTACCAGGTCTCCATGCTCGACCGCCCAATATCCCCACTGAACTGTTTGCAGAACTAGGTTTACCTGTCCCAGAACCAATACCGCAGGCGTTCGATTTCATGTTCCATATTGGTGTGGCTGGCCGTGGACCTCTCCGTATGGAACGTCTCGGTCACAAGTTTGGATACCACATGAAAGATGCATCAGGCCGCTATGCACAAGTGGTCAAAGTGCAATCCAAGGACTTTAGTCGCCAGAATGCAGGCATACCAGGCGTCGCTCCTCCTATTCCTGGCTCTCCTGGAGGCATGTCGGCTTCCGCTTCAAATAATTGGCAATCCGGTAGCCTTCATGGCTCTCTCACACAAGGTCCTAACTTTGGAGAGGGTGGTGTTACCTTTGGTGAGGGCTCAGGGGATATTTTTGCTCGCCCGACAAGAGGCTTTGGACTCCCCTACGATGCTTTCCCAGACGAAATCACAACCGACATCGACGTCACTCGCCTGGTTTACGACTTGAAGAAAAACGGTGTAGAGGTAAGCACTCTCTTTCACTTTATTCCGTCCCAACGTCATAATCGCCGTCATCAAAATGCCATCATCATCCCCATCACCCGTTTATCAGTTACTTTATTTTACCCGTTTTCTCACTCGTTGACATGCCATGAATCTAATCTTATCTTTCCTCCACTTTAACACACTAGCAAATTTACACATCGATGGACGCGGGGCATTACCTTTGCGATTTCATCTACTACTGCTCGCTTGCTGAAGCGCAACGTGCCTCGAAGGCCAAAGCTGCCGCGACTCAGCTTTGGGACCCTAAGCGCGCCATCACAGGTCCCAGCTATGCCGCCTACAGCTCGCCATACACATCGCCGCCACTGGGTAGCAATACCCCCAACTATTCCTTCAACTCTGGCCCGGCTCTTTACAGCCCTGCGACTGGCGCTACTCCAGGTGACGGGTCATCTGGAACACAGCGCCCTACGCAGGTTTTGTTCTTGCACTGTCCGCCTGTTAACCAACCTCTGAGCACCGAAGAGGTCACAGAGGCGATCCGAAAGATTGTCGTGTGGGTATGTGGGGAGATTGTACGGGAGGATGAGTATGCTGCCAAGCAGGCAGAGGCTGCTAACCAGCCGCAGACCACGGCTACAGGCAAAGATCGGTAAGAGGCGTTTTAACCAGGTTTGAGACTTGGGTATCGCCTTCTTCTCGACATTCGTTCTTCCTTCTTTACCTTTCTCTGTTTTGTTTTCTTTGGTTTCCTACGCACACATGCAAGTAGGACATTTTCGATAATGTGTTGCTTTTAATCATAACTTGTAACCGTGGCTTTTGTTGTTTTATTTTCTGGCAGAGTCGAACTTTTGGTATCGTAATCTATGCAGGCTCTTTCGGATTACTATCACATCTCACCTTTTCAGATTTTTATATCAGTGTTGAGTATTCATTGCACCACTAGTGGACATTCCTTCATTGCTGGCACCATGCTCCTGCAACATACATGAAGGACGTATCATAACCTTTTGTGGGAAATCAGCATAGGAGCCATTTTATCAGAGGCAAATTCCAGCGATGTCGAAACCCTTTAAAGAGGTGTTCGAACAATCTGTCTGGCGGCAGAGCTAGCGCTATTAGCGCGTCCGTATACAGATCCCGATCAAGCCAGTGCTTGCGGGAGTTGGGATTCCGGCCGATCACAATTGCGTC
>NHTK01001307.1:7503-60643 GCA_002938355.1 Panaeolus cyanescens | reverse complement strand
AGTTTAAACACTAAATAATAATATGGCAGGTGGCGAACCATAAAACTCTGAGTCCTTCAGCATATTTCACTGCATGTTATATGATGACGAGCAGGACCCTCTGATACTTATTTTTTACGCCCATATATATTCCCTTGACCCTGGTGACTCGGGATAGTTTTCACATAATCAACGTGAGATAAGTAATGTCATTGCAAAAAGATAAATGACTCAACGAACCTTTCCGTCCTTGATCGATGATGGACGTGTATATTCATTATCGACATGTCCATCCCGTAACCCTCATGTATGTCTTCTATCCAACCTGAAAATTCCCAACTGCGTCCAACGGACCGCATCTGTTAAGCGCTCAAACGCTTAGGGGGACTCCGTTTCTTTCGAAATTTGTAGTCAGGTATTGCTTCTTAATTCATGGAGGGCAGCGTTCTGGGGAACCCACACACTGATATGCTTACATTTGGCTTGGCTCGTTCTCCAAGCGAATCACTTTGACATGACGCATCTCCAGCCTGAGAGCGCGACCTACAAGCCGTCTGCCGCTACTATCGGTCCTCCGATTCTGCTCCTATCAACCACAACTTCATACAGTTTGAGGTGATTAGATATGTATGAAGTTACAAGCATCCGACATTAGGTTCGCTGTCATTGTGTGCATTGGCTACACTTGGGCTACACATTGTTGGAAGGCGGGACTTGGGTGGGACAAATGACGTTGACAGTGTCATTGACAATGACAGCCTTGGCGTTCGCACTGGCACGTGGGAACCGCCGTTTGGGCATTTCAATTGACAATGAGAGGACGCTTCAGGGACGCTTGGAGGTTTGAGTTGAACTAAAACCTGCATGACGCGCACATGCTCTATGCACTTCCAGTCATCATCGCTCTTGCTACTTCTTTGATACTTATCTATGTTTGTGTTGACTTGGGACTTCATGAGCTCATTAGACGTTTTACCCTGCACGTAGTCTGGAGGTTGCGATCTACGCTTCATTGTCATCCACTTCCCCGTCACCTAGATGGGTGGGGCCGTACTCTTGAATCGTATGACGACCAGCAGCTTTATGCTCAAGAAATGTTTCAAAGACAATCCTATTGGCTTTATCTTGATTCCTTTTTTCAGTTGAGGGGATACACCATTTTCAAACCTATGAATGGCAATTTCAACGATATGCAGTGGTTCACACTTGTCCCAAGCCCACAACAGAATTCGACGCGTCCCATAGCACGACGCTCTGACTATCCTTACGCTCGCAAAGGGTATCCAGACGACACATGTTTACAATTTTTTTTCTCGGTGTGCTCAATGTGTCATCCTTCGTGATTTGCTCTACTCAACGGTACTTTATTAATAGTCAACTCGAGTCTGGCCAGCGAGGGACCGCAACGGCAACGACCTTATAATACGGTTGGTTGTCCCGAATTTTGACGTAGTGATGTCTGCTTACCTTTTACCTTGAAGATTGGTGTCAGATAACCAAATCTCGGATGAGCTGCGCATTTGGCGCAGGCTTCACTCTCCAGCCATCAAGAACCATCCTCGAAATCGCGCTATTCCTGTGGTAGAATACTTGGCGTTCGATGGTCTCACCTTCATCGTTATGCCATGGTCGTTATAATATCCGTCTCTCAACGATAGATGCTAATTTCTCTTTGGTTTGATTAGGTGGGATCTTCCTTGTGCCAATGACTATGCGACGGTAGAAGAGCTGCTTAACATGGCAGAATGTGTCTTGGATGTAAGCGTTCCTGAACACATATTTATTCTGATCCTCGCTAATCAATGAACCAGTCTGTTGATTTTCTGCATGAGCACCGTATTCTTCATCGTGATCTGGGCTCTGACAATCTTGGGCTGAATGTTGTCATTGGTAGCCACCGCCTTAGCTATCCGAAAGGGCATCATGACCCAAAGGAGGCTTTATACGCCATAATTGACTTCGGCGTTTCGGTCATGTATCCCTATGAAACCCGATTGGAAGATGTTACTACGACACTGCGATACGGATGCGAAATAGACGAACCCGAAATCCCACGAAATCCGTCCAAGTTGGAGGTCTATTTCGTTATGAAGATGCTGGAGCATGAGATCAGAGTGAGTGGACCGAGTCTTGGAATGATTTCGCGTTTCGGCGCTCACTGACGTACTTGTAGGTTGTCGAGAAATATGTCCCGGAGATTGGACCGTTTTTTGAAGATATTCTCAAGAGAGAGGAAGCAGAGCGACCCTTTGCCCGCGAGGTTCTGTATCAATTTCGCAAACTGAAAGCGTCGGTGACGCCTGATCAGTTGAAAATGCCCATTCACGACCGGTATTGGAAAAATGGTATTGTATTTTATGCTTTACAATCTCGCCTCATTATCTCTGAACTGTGTACTCTGCCAGGAAAAAGTCATCCCAAAATCAGGCCTGCAAAGAAGTGACGTCCGTAGCACCAGCTGCTCATTCATGGTGTGTCCACCAAACTCCTGAAGACGTGTGCTGTGGCGAAGAACCCTATGGGCATGAACTGTACTTATATCGCTTATTTTTTTTTCCTTTACCCATTTGACTCGGGATATTTCTTCGCATAATGATTGTGAGATAATGTCAATACAAAAATGACTGAATAGCCATTCAGTGACGGACGTGAGATAGCCGTCATCATTCATGACATGGTCATCCCGTAACCCTCAAGTATTATATTGAATCTCCAAAATTACCAACCTCGTCGAACGAACGGCGTCTCTTAAGCGCCGTAACTTATAGGGGACCCCGCTTCTGTCGAAATTCGTCGTTATATCTATCATGCTTCCCTCGTAGACGCTCATTTTATTTTCGTTAGGTGGGATCGCCCAAGCGCAGCGGCTATGCACAGTGGAAGAGATACTTGATATGGCGGAATGTATTTTCGAGGTATGGCTCTTTATTGCGTCACATTCGTGTTACATATACTCACCAGTGGTCCGTGGAGCCAAAACAGTTTGTTGATTTCTTGCATGAGCACCGCATCGTTCATCGCGATCGTGATCTCAACTTTCGAAACATTGGACCAAAACTGACCACTTGAAAAAGGCAATTCAAGACCAGTATTGAAAAAATCGTATGTTATTCTACATTTTACAGATTGGTCTTGCTTATTACCTCGACGCGAACTTCAGGGAACCGGGAAATTTTATCCCAAAAAATGACCGCCGTCTTATCTGTCCATCCAGATATGCTGAGATACGGTGCTTTGGGGACATTTGATCAACGTTTGATGACGGAAAAACGAGAAGGTTAGCGTGTTGCCTTCCTCTCGTGCATTGGACCAGATGAACGGGTTGTCAATACCACTGTCCTCCCGACGTTCCTTTTTGAATCACCATAAGTAGGCGGGACATCAGCCTGTGCATCACCATCCGCGCACGTATACGGGATCGGCATGAATAAGGCTAGAGCATGGAATTACCAAATCTCTTACAAAACAGTGGAGGTGTCAGTGAGGTCTGCTTACCACTTTGCCTCATAGTGACGTGTCCAATTTTGTTTCTCCTCCATTTCCGGACCAATAAGATGAGGAGGGTCACCACGATTGCTGAGATTGCCGTCATTCCAACTACTATGCCGGCGATAGCAGCTGACGAAGGTAATGACTTTGGTGAATTGGCATGCGGTGTAAACACTTGGTCAATCGGAGGAGGTAAAAGCACTGCCGTTGTTGAAATATTGGCAGACGAAGTGGAATGGGTCGAATATGTATCAGTTCTTGTACAATAGAATTGTTAAAAAATTAAATAAGTCGGGTGCACGGTTTCATAGCGCATTATGATACAAATAGTACTCACGATAAAGGTGTAAATTGTATACTGGTACCTTCCAGTGAGCTGGTTGAAGTGATAGCTATACTTGAAGGAGTCGAAGTCGAAGATGACTGTGCAGGAGCCTGAATCGGAGGAGAGCTTGTGATACGCAGTAAAGTTTTTGTGGATCTCGATGAGCTGGGTGCCGCGGGTAGCGATTGGACCTGGTAGATGTTCATTCGCCAAAATTCACCACATCTTTGGCCTGCTAGGAACCCCGTGTCACGGCTTTTAAGATACATGAAGGCAGAAACAAGAAGAAAACTTACCATCTCCAGCACATGCCATACCACATTCACTCTCTGCCTTTTGAGTAGCTCCAGCTCTAATACTGTTTCCACAGAAACACTCAGATCCCCACTGTAGACCGGAAATGCTGAATGCATTACTCTGGCAGTATGAAATGCATGAGACAACGGTCATGTCTCCAGCATTTCTATATAGAAATCCGCGATCCAAGACGCGTTCTAGGCTGTCTTCATAGCAGCCAATGTAACTCCAACCTGCAGGAGCAGGGACAAGCGTCGGTATTTGGCTGGATTGAGACAATGAGGTGCTAGCTATGCCAATCGGAGAAGTGTTAGAGTTGCGTCAGTTGATTTGCAAGATGCTGGGTAAAACTGACCCATTCTGGGTGTCGACAAGGTAATATTTCAACCAATAAACACACCTTGAAGAGTGACCGAGACGGTAGGGAGGAGTGAGACAACAAATGGGAGAACGCCATTGTAAGTAGTTAATATATATGCTATCCCCTACTCCCAGCATTTCACGCTCACTCCTCAGTCGAGGCAACATATCCAATATCAATCACAGTTGATGTTTCAATGTGTCGACCCTACATATGTCGGTGGCATGATGGTTGAGGCCCCATGAGGGAATTGTTTTGATTCGCTTTACACGTTCAACTTGTACGAGTTGCACATGTTCTACACATTTCTGATCATCGGCGTTTCGACTACTGCTTTAATATTTAAATATCTTCGCGTTAACTCAGGACTACATAGGCTGATTAGACTTTTCAGCTCGCATATAACTTGGAGGCTACGGGCGACGCTCCATTGTCATCCATTACCCCGTCGTCTGGAGGGCTGGGATCCGACTCTATTAGCACGCAATGATACGGAGCAATTAGCCCAAGAAATGTTCGAAAAGCAATCCCATTGGCTTTATCTCGAGGGCTTCTTTCGGCTGAAGGGGTACACGATGTTCAAGCCCGTGAATCGCAACTTTGGCAAAAGGGGGTGGAATATCCTTGTCCCAGGCCCACAACAGGCCAGCTCAAGAGCACGGTGCTCTGAGTATCCTTATGCTCGAAAGGAGTATACAGAAGAACCTTTGCAGTTTTATTACACGGTGCGCTCATTGTATCGTCATTTTTGAAGTGTTGTTCAGTCTCATGAATTCAGTTCAATGAGAGTCTGGCCTGTGAGAGATGATCACGGAAACGATCTCGTCATACGGTGGGTAGCCTCGCATCTCGAATGTACTTGCAGATTGGTGTCAGATAACCAAACTTCGGACGAGTTGCGTATTTGGCGCAGGCTACATTCTCCAGGCATCAAGAATCATCCTCGAAACCGCGTCATTCCAGTGCTGGAATATTTGGAGTTTGATGGCCTCATCTTCATTGTTATGCCATGGTTGATATAATATATATTCTTCATTGTCAACTTCCAGACGCTGATTTTGTTTTGGTTAGGTGGGATAGTCCTGCATTCAGTGACTACGCAACAGCGGAGGAGATCTTGAATATGGCGGAGTGCATCCTTGATGTATGTATATGAGGTCCTTGCCACGTATGCATATCACTCTCTTTACTAACCAGTTTATCGATGTAGACCGTTGATTTTTTTCACGAACATCGGATTGTTCATCGTGATATTACCTTTCAGAATATTGGACTGAACGTTATCATCGACAAAAATCATAACTTCCCAAAAGGTCATCATGACCCGAAAGAGGCTTTATACGCTATCATCGACTTTGGATTCTCACTCATATATCCATATGAGACCCCCTTGGAAGAAGTCACAACCACATTGCGATACGGTTGCGAGGTGCCATCGAAAATTAAAGAATATCGAGCCCGAAATCCATTTACATTGGAGACACACTACACTGTGAAGATGATCGAGGGAGCTGCTCGAGTGAGTGCCTTCAGGTTTTGACTGACATTTTTTGTACCCACTCAGGTCCTTGCAGGTCGTCGAGAAATTTATCCCGGAGATTGGTCCTTTTTTCGATGACATTCTCAAGGTAGAGGAAGAAAATAGACCCTTCGCCCGCGAGGTTTTACAGCGATTTCGCCAACTGAAAGCGTCACTTACGCCTGAGCAGTTGCACACGCCGGTTCAAGACCGGTACTGGAAACGGGGTATGCTTCTCTATGCGTCGCTGTTTTTGCTGTCTCTAAGCCGCGAACTTTCACAGGAAAATTTTATTCCAAGTGAACGTAGCTTCAGGGTCTCATCGATATTTTTTCCAAACATGTCGTGATGTGCGGTCTCGGCTTCAAATGCATGAGGCGTTACGCTGTCCGTTCCTAGTTGAAGCTAATATTCCATATACCCTTGAAGCACGCTCTGTTTACCCAATAAATTAAGGTCCAACATACACGTCTGATAGCAAAATTTGCGGATTATCCCCTGTCTCGAACGCTCACGCGCACGTTTCAAGTTGGAAGAACACCTGTGTGTTTACATCTTAATTCCGAGTCTCTCCCATTCTATTTCCTCATTCAAAACATTTCCTTGTATTTCACTGCGTGCCACATGATAACTGGATAAACTCTGACACGTATACTTTATGCCACTTCTGTTCTCGAACCCTGTTGACTCGGGATACCTCTTCACACAATTTCTGTGAGAGAATGTCAGTATAAAAGGATGCATGACTCACCAACCTTGCCAGTCTCTGATCGGCGATGGACGTGTGATATTCCGAGATGTGTGTGCGGCGTCTACACAGCATCAAACATGGAGACACGTTGAACCCTGTCAGTCACAAGGGTATGACAATCAGATATCAGAATCGAAACCATAGGACCATCCCGTAACCCTCATTCACTCTGTTAGAGCTTCGAGGGTACTCGAACGCGTCCAAAAGACGGCATAGATCTACGTAAGCGCCTAGCGCTCAGGAGAATCCCTCTTCTTCTGAATCCGCTGCTGGATCTTAATTTATACACTTATGGGGGTGATCGTTCTGGTGAATATTAATGGCACCGATATTTGGCCCATATCTCTACTCATAAGCTCCATTTGATTTAATCCACGAGGTGCAGCCCACATCGTCCACTAATAGCAACGCACACTTTGAGATCTACCAAAGTTGAAGAGGAAAAATCAAAATATAGATCTTGCTGCATAAAGGTAAAGTAGGCTACAAAAAGAGGAACAACATGTTCTTCATCGCTACGACAGCTAAGATAAACAGAACCAGCAAGCTGTTCCCAGCATTAAGGATGATCAGGCTCTGAGCGTGATTGGTTTTCGGGGTAGAATGGCCTGATGCTCCATTGCGAATTATGGTTGAGGGAGGGGTTGATCCTGAAGGAAGTATCAGCTGGGTCCCAATTTTACCAGATCCAATCATAACTTGATGACCAACAGACGGTACCCCGTCGACGACAACGAATATGAGAGCCGGACCTGGAGCGAATACCGCGGGATTCGGGGGAAGCTGTGATACGTAGAGAATGCCGGTGTTGTTGGGGTACCCAGTGTACGTTGAGGCAAGGACGATCATTCTTTGGCCCATACTCTAATGACAAATATGTACTTCAGCTTATGATCTGACCAGTCTGATAGAATGGTTGATGATTTCTTACCATGGCGTGAGTCGAGAAGCCTGGACGAATAATGACGACTTTGGCGTTAACTATGTTGTTGACGTCCCCAAAGAGATCATCGGCGCTCAGTTGGACGTCAAAAGGTTTTCCTCCGTAAGATAGCTGGCTGAGAAGTCCCTTAGGCTCAGGTCTCCTTTTGTTGTAGTAGGACGGATAAAAGCGCTCTACACGGAATTCTGTAGGGTATCGGATGTTGTCACCTACGGTATAGTCCGGGTTTGGATTCGACCCTCCAACGAAAACCGACCCTAAAGAGTACAGGATCAGGACCAGTGCTTCCGACAAATAAGAAGCCTACCGTCTGGCAATAGTAGTGCCGAAGAATGGTACATGCGAGCGACAACGCTGGATGTCAACCCTTCAGTCGACCAGCGGCTTCCAGGTGGTGCATCTGGATCGTATAAAGAGGGTGCAAGTACGGGATCGTCTCCGTATGAGTGACCAATCGCCCACGTGTTATTGCCGTATCCAGCGGTTCCTGTGGGGCATGGAAAGGTAAATGATCAGTCGAGGCAGTGCGCACTGGCAAAAAAACGATCAGGGGAACAGAAAGTCACCCATTCCAGCTCCATTGAGACAAAGGATCTTTCCATCAGGCAGTAGAACGAAGTTCGCCATGGAGCGCCTTTGAGGTAAAGGGTCATCTTGAACGTACGACTTCGAATGATCTGGTGTGATCCTGACACATGAATCCGATGCTTGATGCTTGGGAGGAACGAAATTAGGAGAAAGCCATCTAATAGGGCATAAGTGAAGGTGTAATGGGAAATATTCATATTTATAAAACGAACTGATCTGCCTGTACGTTTGAGCCCCCGCAGAATAATATGGTCGCCGTCCAGTTTTTCGAAGGTGTTAAGGGAAGCATGACGGTCGCTGCGCTGGCGGGATATGTTCTCACGGCATCGGGAATCTTATCTAAAGGGGTCTCGAGCTTGGTGTCAGGATTGAGAATGGTGGATTCCCAGTTGGCCTGAATAAATAAATTCCCTGATGGCAATAGCCATGTTAGAGGGTAAAGGTTAGCAGGAAGGGTGTTTTCAAGGAAAGGCGAAGTGATGGGTGGACCCCTTGGAGGAAAGAATTCATACGTAGGGACCGTTTGAGTTTTATCGTTAACATAGCCTCCATTTCTACAACCTCCAAGCTATAACAGGGGGCCAGTTAATGATATTCATTATTCAGGGAAAATCCACGCACTATAATCATACTTCCATCAGGGAGTGTTTCTCTATGAATTATCAGGTCGTCGAACAGGGCGCTGCGAAGGCGGAGACTTACAACGTCGGGTACCACCTTTGATCGGTTTGATATCCTGAGCTAAACCACTCTACCTCAAGGTCATCCTCATTGGGGTTAAGCATGCTAATCATATATGATCCACGCCCGAGAGTGCCGAAGGGTACAAATCAAACATTGCCAAGCTACATAGGGTCCTGATTGTCTGCTTACCGAATCCTAGACGACTGTCAGACATGATTCAGGTATTGAGGAGGAAGAGTAGATGAACTCACGTTCTGCGGCCGTCTGCGTCTCTGTAGGGCCCTTTGCTGCCATCTTGCACTGATGCAGGTTCCCCCCCGTATGTCACGGCTTGATTCCCCCCAACGTTTAGCCATGTGCCGTTGCCGAGAACATTTCCTCCTGCACAAAATGTATTGGTATAAATCTCCATTGGCCGTTGTTGATTATCGGATATACGAAATTCTGCGGTGCTTAGTTAGGTCTATGTCGAGATACGCGCATTCAACGCGTCTCACCTTGTGCCCATGCTGGGTGACCATTAATCTGGGCGATATTGTTCTCGACCTTATCAAGGATATATAGTCTGTCTATCTTTCCAAGGAAGACCTTTACGTGAAGAAGACATCTGAATGAGATGGGAAAAGGAGGTCGGGTTCATGATCGCACCTGCTGTGCACTGACTAGGGTATTGGCGATAATTTCGAATTTGCCTGGCTCGCCTTGATGCGTTGGCTGTGTGTTCGTCATTGTAGCTGTAGCAATCGACCTTCCGTATACTGTGGTAATGGCGAGTGCTGCAGTTATAAGCCTTATTCGTGATAAATTACAATTAGAGGATGTAAGGGTAGTCATTAAAGTCAATATGATTATAAATAAATTTCCCCGCGCATGCGTTTTCCTTTTCGAATCACATTCTCCGCACGTCGTCATGATCCACAATTAATTGCTCACCAGCTAGACATAATGCACCTGATGGTCTCTGAAGTAGTGATTATGTCGTAGCACTTGAGCGTTTTATCTCTATAGCAGCTATATGGCTTCAAACAATGTATGTATTACATGCACGCAACAGGCGGAGACACTCAGGAAAGGCAATCTGTTAATGGCGTGCCGCGTTTGCCTTCGCCCCTTCCATAATTCCAAGACGCACTTCATTATTGGGCGTGTCACCGGCCCCACCCTGTTGTTTATCCGTAATTTCGTCGTTTTTGGATGTGAGAATCGAAGTCAGTTCGAAGCTGTCTGAATTGTCACCGCAATGTCAAAGGGCCCGATCACGATAGCTGAGAAAAACACACATATATATATACTGCGGAAGCCCTCCAAGCACCACCTGTCACAGGAGTCCTTGACTACAACCAAACTTATCCCTCTATTCGTGTCCTCTATCTATCCCCCATGATTAGCGATCCTATTTTAAACGCCCCCATTGGAATCATAGGCTCTGGTGCTGCCGGTCAGATAAACGCCCACGTCCTGCTACGCGATGGCTTCACAGATGTTACGATCATTACGAGGGATAGCAGTGTGGGGGGAACTTGGGCACGCGAGCGTGTGTACCCTGGGTTATTCATCAATAAGTGAGGTTTCGTTTCCTTGATGGCCATGAACTACTTCTCAACGATACCTCTCAACGAAGTGTTCATGGCGAATACCGTTTCTCTGCTCTGGACATGCCACCTCCAAGCCAGGCGAAGGAGAATGCGGGTCGCCTTTCGGGAATGGATCTGTGCAACTACATGGAGAAATTTAGCGACACCTTTTTGAAAGGGAAGGCGAAAATCATGTTCAGGACGACTGTACTCAACGTTCACCGAGATGCACCTGGGGAGTGGCGCATCAAGATACAGGATTTGGACAGCGGAGAGGTTGGAGAGAAGAGATTCTCGAAGATAGTTCTAGCCACCGGAGTGAGTTGCCACTTCTGAGCTCATTGTCATTTACTCTCGTCTCCCATAACGGTCCAGGAAAGAGCCTTCTTCTGACTCTTATTCTGCAGGGATGCAGCAATCCAAAAATTCCTCACACTTTGTCACCAGAGGCGGCCGAACGTGCTGGTTACAAAGGAGTAGTTATCCATTCATGTCAGTTTGCTGCCAAATTGGATACAATTTTGGAGGCAGTGAAACCATCAACCGGTAGGGGTGAAGACGATGAAGACGTTGTTCTTGTGGTTGGCTGTGGGAAGTCGGCGCAAGAGTACGGAAAATTTTTTCCGAAACACAATTGCAATATACAGGGCTGACTGATCTATCATAATAGCGCTGCGGTCAAGTTGACAATCGAAGGTCGAAAGGTTATCATGGTGTTTTCACGTTCTGATCCATTCCTCGCTTCGAAGTCGGCACTTCCTGACTTCATCAGGAAAAGCAGGTGAGATTCATGAGTTTTGCATTTCAATAATTAATGAAAGCTAATATCATAAACTCAAAGATTCCTGTCCATCATGTTCGGTTATTCTCAACTAAACACCCGCCTCGAGTACGTTTTTATTGCGCACTAGTGCTCGTGTTCGGCGTTTAATTTCGTTTGATCTTGGCTCAAACAGGCGTTTCCTTCATCAAACGACGATAGGGAGCACCATAACACGCTTCATCTGGAAGAAAATAGAAGAATCCTCGGTAAGCATGTCATTTGTCAATCATCATACCTTCTCAACCAGATCGTTATTCCATATTATAGTTGGACGCATTCGACATCCCGCAGGATTCCCCATTGCGGACAACGCACAAGTTGTTTTGGGGTGTTCGTACGAGCGATGAAGGGAAGACCCGTCTCACAAGCTTCCATTCTCTTGCCGTCGCAAAGTCGATAGAAATGATTGCTCCAGCCAGGGTTGTGGGGTATCTGAATGATGGGGAGTCCCTTTCGATCAGTACGGGACGCAAGATTAAACCGAAAGCAGTGGTACTTGCCACCGGGTATCAGTCATCATGGACAGATATATTTACTCGTAAGTCTATTCGACTATAATCTTGTCCTACAGAATATTCACCAGGAATGCAGCTGAAATGGCGGGAGAGCTTGGTATTCGGAGACACGAACCTCTGACCAAGGTTTCGGCTGAATGGAACTACGCGTCTCTCAGCGATCCTCCGCCAACGGATCCCGAGCATAAGACATGGGTCACGTCCATCTACAGGGGACTGGTACCAGCAAAAAATATTCTACATCATGATTTCGCAATTGCAGGTGCCTTGGTAAGTTTTTCCACTTTCCGCATTCAAATTTATCAGCCCGAACAATGTCAATGCTAATATTAATCATACGCGCATGTCTGATACGGTGCAGTTTAGCGCCAATTTTGGATATACCAATGAAGTGGCAGCTCATTGGATAGCATCCTACCTCCGTGGAGATTCGATGGTCATGCCTCGAAGTGTTGATGAAGCAATGCAAGAAGCCGAAACACAGTCCGCCTGGATGAAGACACGTTACCCAGACAGCTTGTCCTGGATCAACGACAGCTACAGCACGAGTCTGGATTTTTGGACGTATGTATCACTTATTGTGCTACTCTGTATGCCCACTCTAATGCTTGCTCACATATATATAGTTGGCCACAAGCAGCTGATCAATTGCTAGATGACATGAGACTGCCCAGCTTACGGAGTGGGGGGAATTGGTTCAATTGGGCATTTAAAATTATTGATCTGAAGGAGATAGAAAACTTGACGATGGAACGTCAGAAGAAGAGGAGCAGACAAGCATGAATTCTTTTTTCCTCTGCCTTTTGTTGACATTTATCCTCGAATCTCATATATATTGACCGACATTCGAGGCTTTCGACGCAGTTCGGCAAGTGATTAAAGTTCGATCTCCGCTTGAATACAAACAAGGCACAACCTCACCGTGCGCCGTGCGGGTTTGTTCTTGACGTCTCGCGTCACGGTGCCCTTCCACACCGTCCAGGGCAGTTCGTCCAATAATCTTTTTTTCTTTGACACATGGAACCTAGAAGGCCTTTTTTCCTGACCAACAAACGAAATGAAGCCCAGCATCGAGCACAAACACCACGTACTTTTTTCAACAGGCCGCCTGTCCAATCTCAAGGGACAGTTACAGGCGCTTCTAGTTCTTCTGGTGAACAATCTGGGCATTCCAAGAACTTGAATCATCTACGTGCTTAATTCTACTGCATATATATACCCTGGAGGCTTAATAAACTGAACAACGAGCCCTTTGAATTAGGTGGTTCCTCTCCTGCTGACGGCGGCCACTTTCCCTCTTCAAATGGCGCATATATGCAGAATTTGAACCAGAACTTGGGAGGTAGGACGAATGAAGATCCTATTACTCCTGATCGCTCTGCTTCTTCGAGGTTTGTTCCCTCCCGTGAAGAAGAGGAAAGGCCACGCGAGGAAGAGGAGGAGTTGCAGTCAAAATCTCCGGTATGACCTCGTCTTTCTCAGCTTCTCAGGACTTGATGCTTGCTTCAGCGCCCTCCTGACGGTCTCGGTACATCTGACGCTCTTCATTCAACTCCAAGCCTACTTTTCCCCCATGCTCAGGCCATGCTTTGCTTATCGATGGCGTATCAAAAGATCAGTTCTATGGAAGAGCAGCTACCAGCTTGTCAAAACGAACTGAAAGAAGCTCGTGCGGAATTAGCCGTAGCAAACGAGCGTTTCGCAGCTCACGCCTCCCGATCAAGGGCTGAAGCCTCTCATTTGCACTCACAATTGCACGCAGCTACTGGCCAAAACGCCCATCTTACCAAGCTAAAGGAAGCGCAAGAGAAAGAGAATCAAAGTCTTCGTGAAATGCTTCATAAAGCTCGCAACTCGTTAGCCGAACTCAAAGCTCAACATTCCGATTTAGCGGAAGCATTGCGCGCCTTGAAAAAAGCACACGATGAAAATGTTCCTTCTTTGCACGAGTTGAGGAGAGAGTTGGAGGCCACCCGTAAGGATGCCAGGGGTGGAATTTCAGGTCTCCATTACCAGCTTGATTTGTTCCTTCCAGACGCTGACTAGTTGACATTTTAGCCGTTGAATTATATTTGTCGCCGGCTGAGACTATGAGCCGGTCTGCGAAGTGTAGGGAGACGAACTCAGAGTTAGAGCGAGCTTTAGCAGAAGGTAAGCCTGCCAATGATGGACCATGATACTAATCAGGACTGAAAGAGCACTTTCAGCGCAGCAGGTATCAGATATGTTCCGCAACAAGCTGCAAATTCAGGCAACGATTCTTGCTGAGAACCAGGGAATTATTCGTGATCTTCAAGAGGAGAACCGACATTTAAGGCAGGAGTTGGACTCTAAGCCGGTCCTCGAGCAAGTGGCAGCTGTAGGTCAGTAAAAACTCAATCACGTTAAACACGCCGTATTTTCTAACTCGCTTAATCATAGAAAGTAAGATGGCAAAAGTAGCAGAGCGATTGATAAAACGCGAAGAAGAAACCATTGATACACTCGCGAATCTGTCGTCGGTTCAAGCGAATTTGGAGGCAACTAATAACCAGTCAGTGTGTTCCCTCCCCTTTGCTTTCCTATCCACTCATGCGCCGTCCTCAGGGTTATAGCATACAGAGAAGCCCTCGATAATTCAAAAAAAGCGAGGGATAATTTCAAGGCTGAGTGCGTCACAATTTTCGATTTTCATTTGGGTAATTGAAATCTAACTGGCTTTATAAGGCTCGATGCACGATGCTTGGAAGTCAAAGATCTTGCTGCTCAACTCAAAAGATCGGAAGAAGCCAAGGAGGATGCTATGGCGATGTATGTTTTCCTTCTTTAATAATTTTGTTTGCCATCTCATATCTTGTACTTGTAGGGTATTGGACCTCAAAAAACGTTTAGATGAGAAAGACACGTCAGTTGCTAAGCTCAGATATGTCCTCATTGGCTAATTCATGTGAAGCGTTCTGGGCAACGTGATGTCCGAGAGACAGGACGTTCAAAATCGGGTTATGGATGCGTCAGTTCTGCTCTTTCTTGGTCGTTGTTGGCACCATGTTGACTCGTCTTCTAGTATATCCCACCTGGAAGCCAACTATGCATCGAGAATGGAATCCATCACAGAGCGGGAACGAACTTTAAGACAAACGTTGGTGTTTTCTGTCGCCTGTGTTCCTCCTTTTTACTCATATTCATATTATTCAAGGCTCAATGATACCCAACAAAAGAATACAGAATTGGAGGTAATTTTCTCATGAATAATTTATTGATTGATGCCATTTTTTACCGTTGTTTTACAGGAGAGACTTCAAGCCCAGAGCGTCGCGCTTTTCAAAGCCAAAGAAGATATTTTGCTGGCTAAGGTAGTCTGCCCCCATTCTGCTCTAACCCTTTCTGACCGCTTTTTACAGGAACGACTGGTGACTACTTAGATTTATTATTCAGATCATGAATTGGGCTAACATCATGCCCAGCTATCAGAGTCAGCGAAGGTTGATGTATTGAACGAACGGTTAACGTCCAACCTCACAGAGCGAGAAATTATGGTAAAAGCTCTTGAAGACCGATATACCACGTTGGAAAGGGAGTTTGAAAGGGTCAAGACATGCCTCTCTGACTCTGAACGACGGAATGTCGATTTGGAATCGCGCGTTGAACAATCGCAAACAGAGGTTCGAGAACTTCAGATTTCTCAACAGAATTCTGCTACTTCCCAATCCCGAGAAATGGACCAACGATACCTAGAGGCCCAACGTCAAATCGGCCTGCTCGTGAAAGAGAGAGACGAGCTCCGCCGTAGGAGTGAGAAGATCTTGCAACGTTATCAGACGAATAGCCTGGTGCGCAGAACTTTTAACCTTTCTTGACATGCTTTTCATTGATTCGGTCCAATGACAGTCGGATGAGGAGAAGGTTTTCGTGGAGCATGTAATGCAAGACGCTCGGGCGATTCACGAACAAGACATGATCAAGAAGGGCCAAGAAATCCGACTGGTGCGTCTAACCGCGACTGGATGCTCACGTTTCACGATGATGATACCTTATTTACGATTATCTAGAAAGAAGTCCTAATCCAAGAGATCAAGGCGAAGAACAAGGAGCTGGAAACGACAGTTGCTCGTTACATCAAGGAGCTGAGCAAGTCCTCAGGCGGTGAGGACCGTTCTGTGGTTGGGTTGAAGCCATTTCTACTTGGATTGTCTAGCCCTAGAGATGAGGTTCGGTGTTTTACTGGCATCCAGACTCTCATATCTTTGAGCTGATCACCTTTTGACACGCAGGTGCCATTTCCTGCAGGGGAAGAAACCTTTGTTGAGCAAGCGGAGTACTTCTCTTTCTAATCTTCTATTCTAGTCCAGCTCATCTTTACTGGAACCGCATAGTGTCAACGTGCCTGGGCCGAAACCAAAGTTATTCAAAGTGGAGGGGAATTCGCGGTCCAGTAGCCTCAGCAGCATTAGTACGGGTGGCGGACATGATCGCTCTTCAGGGAAGAAACGCATCAGGTCACCTACCCCCTTTTCTGAGCCCCCTTCGAAGCCCAAGAAACGTTCCGTAAGTCATGCTTATGTTGCATCCGACCGGAACGATCAGCGTGGTGTTCTTTTTGCTGGCGAAACGCGTTTTTTTATCCTTGTTGTCTTTTTTCATTGATGTCATTTACAACGTTGACAGGCCAAGGACGTTTCTCCTACCCCTGCGGGTAATACGGCGAGCAAAAAGATGAAAATGTCAGCTTCTGCAACTGGTCATAACGCGAGCTCGAGCAGGCTTCCTCATTCTGCCTCCCCTCCTGATCTTGCTGCGATTGCTGCTGTGGCTCCCAAGAAGAAACCTGCTGGTAGGAAACGCAAGTGAGCATGTTGGGATGGTTAACTTTGCTATGAAGGAACTTGGACACTGGCTTCGAACATGGACTTGTACTCTGGGACTTTTTTCTGCTACTGTGCTCTCGTGACGTTTCGTAAAATTTTGTAAATTATCCTGTATTATACTGATGTCGCTGGCTGTCCTAACTGTGTATGTCTTAACAATGAACCTGCACGACTACTATTGTATCCCTTTTGTAACACTACTCGCAATTTCCGAGTCAAATGCTTTCTATTTGGAATCTTATCTGCTACGAAACCGGGTTTTCAAAAATGTTTAACACTATATCGGAGTCGGCGTCGCTTGCACCTGTGACTTTTATGATCCCCATTGGATGTTGAAGTCGACGTTCAAATAATGAACCATTGACACTGGGCTGCATGAGGCGATGATGCGATATGATGCAAGCATAGGTCTGGAAGATTCAGATATCCAGATCTGTGGTTTTGTTTCGCGTTTTGTGCCCCAATATCGAGATCTAGCGGCGTTTCAATTAGGAGAGGAGTTGTGGGTCGCGCCCCGTGCCACATTCAAGTCAGGAAACAAATTGACCAAGCCGGATGAATATGAGGCTGTCCGAAGTTCGTCAGAACTGAGCATAGTGGCCTTCCTTGATTAATTGGCAGGAGTATACTCTGGAGGACGGTGTGAGCGCTTAGGCGCCCATGAGGCGATGCTTCAGCCCATTCAACGAACGCCTTCAAATTTCCACCAGGACGAATGCGCATTCATTTCTTGAATTCGACCCTGCGCTATGGAAGCTATCTCATTGTCACTCGAATCAGAGAGTCATCCCAAAGAATTGAAGTCCTCCGACACCGATCAGGTCCCATGAAGAGCGAATCGCTATGCTTTGAAGCCTGGAACAGGGAAAGCCATTTGTATACTTGTGCTTGGTATTTCTTCTCACAGGGAACCTGCCACTGGTGTGAAGCAGCATCTGTGTACGAGTCAGTAGGCTATGAATGGTATAAATATTCGTATCATCAAGTTCGAATTCGTCCAATCACCACGCTGTGCACAACACAAATAAAAAGATTTCACATGAATATGTCAATGACACAAGTTCCCAGTGACACGCAGATGTCATTCTCACTGTTCAAAAGGAGGGGTTAACACGGACGATAGAAATCGTGGACGAACGGTTGCGAGACTCCGCGGGCAAGACGCAATTAATAGGACAGGGAATACCGTGACGCAGGCATGCGTGGCCTGTATTACTAGAGGCATTGGGTACGGAAGGTAGAGTATGAATCTGTATATTTTTCCAAAATTTCAACGTTTAGCTTTAAATTTCCCTGAAGAGCATCCGTGGATTAGTTCATGGTCAAGTTTGACAGGACTAATTGAAACATACCGTCGAGCCAGTACCTGTCCTGAAGCTGTGCATTCAATTGCTCAGGGGTTAACGACGCTTTCATCTGACGGAATCGTTGGAGCACCTCTCGTGCAAAAGGGCGCTCTGCTTCCTCCGCATTGACAATATCATCAAAAAATGGACCAATCTGCGGGATATGTTTCTCCACGACCTGGAAGAATCACTTATGGTGAGGAAAGTACAAACTTCCAGTATAAACTCACTTACTCGGACATAAAACTGCAACCTTTCCACAACACAGTGGACCTCCAGCTTGAAAGGGTTACGTTCTGGATGTACATCCTCTATCTCCCAACCATAACGCAAGGTTGTTGTCACCCCATCCAATTGGGTCTCATAAGGGTAGATCAGAGAAAATCCAAAATCCATGAAAGCATACAATGCTTCGTCTGGATTGTGATTGCCCTTTGGGTAGTCCAAGGTGCCATTGTTGACAATATTGAGGCCCATGTTCCGTACATCAAGGTCTCTATGGACGATTCGATGCTCATGAAGAAAATCAACATACTGTGTGTCATTAAATAGCACCATAATTCTACGGAAGAGACGAGATTTATAATACGTACATCAAGCACATAATCCGCCATGTTGAGGACTTCAGCGCACGTTGCGAAGTCGTTTTGTCCTGGAGAACTCCACCTAGTCCATCCATATCAGGACATGGCGATTATAAGCCCAAATGTGAATTGTACATACCACGGCATAACTATGAAGATCAGCCCATCGAACTCGAGATACTCCAACACAGGTATTGTACGGTTACGAGCGTGGTTTCTTAACGTTGGCGAGTCAAGCCTACGCCATATCAGCAGTTCTTCGGATGGCTCCTTATCTGACACGATCCTACCATCGAACGTCAAAGAAACTACATGAAATATGAAATTTAAACAAACCGTATGACTACTTCGTTGCCGTCGAAATCCCTTGCAGGCCAAACACGCGTTGACTAGATATGTCGTGGAACTTGTCAGCACATGAGGGTAAAAAAATAGTCGAAAGACTAACAAAATATGTAAATTGCAAGCTTTTATCATCTGTGTACCCCTTTCTGGAGTACGGATAATCTGAGCGTCGCTTGCTTGGAGTAGGGTGCTCAAATCTAGCCGGAATGAGCTGGAACCATTGTGAATCGTTCATTGGCTCGAATATGAGGTATCCCTTCGTCTTGAAAAAGGGCTGTAGATACATCCAGTAGGAGTAAACTCTCCGAGTCTCTTGCTCCCATACATCATTGTCTTTTGTTGAAGGAGCGGGATTCCAACCTGTTAAATTTCGTGGTAAGGGGTGGGCATGAAGCAATGCACGAAGTTTCCATTTCAGAGCATCGACGAACTGTTGCAAATGAGCTCGTCGATTGAAAACTTCTATCAGAGCGATGGCAGTTCCCCCAATTCCGAAAGTAATGAGAGCGTACTTCATGGTGCAAAGGCTACCAGGGAGTTCGAGTCGTAGAACAATGCATCTCTGAAGACCCTGCACGGGATCACGTGTGCTCATTAAACGCAAGATGGATCGAGACGGCTTGGACTCGAGACGGTGGACCAGCGGCGGACGCATTCAACCAACATTCAACATCGCCTAAACCGAACTTTTCCTGCGACAATCACCGGCATTTACAGGCAGTCTGTAGCCAACGTATATACGGTAAACATTTACCGTAAATTTACTAGAGACACAACAATACAACTTCGAATCAGAACCAGCCGTCACAAGGCCAACAGCTTGGGAAAGAAGGTCATAAGCTTGAAAAATGGATGCTGATGCTGATGAAGTTGATATTTGTGCTGGCTCGCTGAGCAGAGATGATCACGACATCGCTCACGACCGTGACCCGTATTCGTATCGCACTTCTGTGGAAATGCCAGTGTGCGGCGATACTATCGACAAGGTCCCAAACAAGCTTGCGTTTTTGCAAGCGCTCCGTTCTGCGATTCGAGGTCAGCTTTTTTTGTGCTCGGCAGTGCTTTGTGCTCAACTCTGTGCATTCATAAGCCCACCGGGATTTATACATGGCTGGAAGATGCATCCATCGGGACATCAGTATTAATAACATTTGCTACCCCAACAACGAGGAGAATAAGCCTAATGCGTTCGGATATCTCATCGATTTCGACAGATCTATCTCGCTTGAGCGAGAGGAGCCCAATGCCAGAAAGCGCCATCTTCATAGGACGGTGGGGTTCATGGCTACGCAAAGTGTATGTGTTAGCTGACTTTTTCTCTCTCAAGGGGACCCTCGCATTCCAGTCGATTGCTTCCCTTGAAACACAACACTACATTGAATCAAAACAGAAAGAGTATCTAAACCCCCCATTGATTCATGATCATTTGGACGATCTGGAGTCGTTTATCTCGGTTTTTATATGGGTCATCTCGACGCCTTTCGGCAAGCATCAGCATTCCGGCACCAGGTCACAACAGGGTACTATTCGGCTTCAAGAACTTTTTCAAGATTCAAATTATTATGCATCTTCAGTCAAGTTTCGCATGCTCAGAAACGGGAGAGTCGAACTTGGCTCTGGTTGGAGGAAATCAGCGGCCATTTCGGGTCTCAAAGACGCTCTTTTTGCCTTTGCTGGGCCCATCGTCGACCTGAAGGACGCTCTACGAGGCAAAAGTGCCTTGAGTGTTGAGGAGCTGTTCAAGCGTGCTCCAGCAGACTACCAACAAGTACTCGAGGCATTCGATACTGCAATCGAGGCGATGCAAGTTGAGCTGGGTATTCAGCCTAGCCCCGTCTAACGATGGTATGGCGAGCCAGCACCCGAATTCCGCTCCACGGGCCGCGCATAGTACGCGCCTACTGGTAAGAATGTTCAATCCACTGGTTATCAGACTTGCCCTGTCACTGAATCTGGTTTCAGGAGGGGTTTGAACCTGAAGCTGAAGTCCAAGGGAACACATCGTCAGCCTCAAGGACTCTATGCGAGGCAAAAGTACCTTTACTATTGAGCAGCTGTTCCAGCGTGCCCCAACAGATTACCAAAAAGTTCTCGAGCCGTTTGATACTGCCATCGATGAGATACAAATTGAGTTGGGTATTCGGCATAGGCCCATATAACCATAGTATAACCAGTCGGCCCACCATTCCTCACGCCAAATCTGTAATCTGCTTCCATTTCTCTCCAACCCGCCTGACCGCTCTTTACGAGAACGACCTGCGAACACTGAGATTTTTTCTCTCATATCATGAGTTGGGCTAATTTCGGTGTGCCCAGCTGGCGGAGTCAGCCAAGGCTGATATGTTAAAGAAACGGTTGAGTAGTATATTGGAAATGAATGTCAACGACGAACAGACAGCGTTATGCCTCATGCATTTGAAGCCCTTAACACGTTTGAAAGGAATATCGATGAGACACTGAAGCTACGTTCGGATCTTGGAATAAAAGTTTCCTGCGAAACTTCCCGGCTTAGAGACAGCAAAAAGAGTGACGCATAGAGAAGCATACCCTTTCTCCAATGCCGGTCTTGAACCGGCCTTTTCAACTGGTCAGGCGTAAGTGACGCTTTCAGTTGGCGAAATCGCTCTAAAACTTCACGGGCGAAGGGTCTATTCGCTTCCTCTACATTGAGATTGTCGTCAAAAAAAGGGCCAATCTCCGGGATAAATTTCTCGACAACCTGCCAGGACCTGAGTTGGTGCAAAAAATGTCACTCAAAACCTGAAGGCACTCACTCGAACCTCTCTCTGAAGCATATGCAGAGTGTAGTGTGTCTCCAATGTAAATGGATTTCGAGGCCGATTGTCATATTCCGATGGAAACTCGCAACCGTATCGCAATGTGGTTGTGACTTCTTCCAAGGAGATCTCACTAAGACTCATATGGATATATGAGTGAGAATCCAAAGTCGATGATAGCGTATATGGCCTCTTTCGGGTCATTATGACCTTTTGGGAAGTCCTGGCTGGGGTCGAAGGTGACATTGATTCCAACATTCTGAAAGTCCATATCACGATGAACAATACGATGTTCGTGCAAGAAATCAACGGTCTGCGTAGTTGGTTAGTAAACAGAGTGATCTGCATATGTAGCAAGGACCTCATACATCAAGGATGCACTCCGCCATATTGAAGATCTCCTCCGTTGTTGCGTAGTCACTGAGTGCAGGACTATTCCACCTAACCAAAACAAAATCAGCTTCTGGAAGTTGAACATAACGAATATAGCAACCATGGCATGACAATGAAGACGAGACCATCAAACTCCAAATATTCCAGGACCGGAATGACACGATTTCGAGGATGATTCTTGATTCCTGGAGCATGCAGCCTGCGCCAAATACGCAACTCGTCCGAAGTTTGGTTATCTGACACCAATCTGCAAGGAATATAAACAGAATGGAGTACATTCGGGATCCGAGGCTACGCACCGTATGACGAGATCGTTTCCGTTAACATCTCTTACAGGCCAGACTCTCATTGACTGAATTCATGAGAATGGACAACACTTTAAATATGAAAGGACAATACGCGCACCGTGTAGTAGAATTGCAAAGGTTCCTCCGTATACCCCTTTCGAGCATAAGGATACTCAGAGCGGCGTGCTTTTGAGCTGGCCTGTTGTGGGTCTGGAACAAGGGTATACCACTTCCTGTTGTGAAAGTTGCGATCCACAGGCTTGAACATCGTGTACCCCTTCAGCTGAAAGAAGCCCTCGAGATAAAGCCAAGAGGATTGCTTTTCAAACATTTCTTTGGCTAATTGCTCCATATCATCGCGTGCTGATGGAGTCGGATCCCAGCCCTCCAGACGACGGGGTAATGGATGACAGTGAAGTGTAGAACGCAACCCCCAGATGACATGCAGCTTGACGAATCTTATGAACGCATGGAGTCCTGGATACAGGTGGATGTAAACAAATACAATGGCGATAGCTGCAGGGATAAAAACTGAAAGTAGCATGAAGGGTTCAATGGTGAATACTTATCGTAATGTTCAGCGTTCAACGTTCAGCGCTCACCTCAACGTTGTGGGTTGTGGCTTAACCGAATTCCCCACACAGGGCTTTGTATGTGTTTGTGTTCCTTTCCAGGGCACAAAGCAACCGACATCCTCATTGACTATTGAGGCATCCTGAACATTAAGATCCTCAGATTCCATAGGATATTCGGGGTTCAAGCTTCAAGGGCTTTGTCGATCGCGAGACCCATCCGGTCGCAGAACGACTTCTTCCCCTTCCGATGTGTATTCAAACTCCGAGTCGTCACCCTTGCAGCTTGCTGCAGGTCCAAGGAGGCATTGACAAGGCGTTGATCATGAGTCAACGCCATCATCGCCGCTTGTCCGAATTTAATTCATTCCTTGAACATGTGGATACGCAAAGAAGTGTAACGAATAACAGACATGGAGAAAACAAGCGCCGGCAATACCTGAGGTCGTTAGTAGTAGAGTTATAAAAAGATTAGAGTGGGAGAGGTGCAATGGTCGCAAGTTGCCTATTTCTTAGGCCTTGGCCCATGAAAATGTCCTATATTCACGCGTTGTAACTCAGGTTTAAACCATTGGTGCTAGAATAGAAGTCATATTAAAGTACCCTTGACCCAGTAGTAATATTCAAGGGCGTAGCCAGTTGTTCTGGGGTCAATGACGCTTTCAAATGGCGGAACCGTCGTAGAATTCCTCCCCAGCAAACGAGTCACTGGCACTGGAACTGGCTGGTGGCATGTGATAGACGTCGCTTTGTTCAAGGTTTGGGATAAAATTTCCCTGCAGAAGTTCACGGTCGAGAATTCTAGCAAGACTCACATAGAGCAGACTACGGAAAATGAATATACCTTTGATCCAATGTCGATCTTGAAGCGGTGTGTTTAACTGTTCAACAGTCAACGACGACTTAAATTGACGAAATCGCTGCAAAACTTCGCGGGCGAAAGGTCGCTCGGCTTCCTCTGCGTTCAGAATGTCATCAAAGAATCGGCCGATCTCTGGGATAAATTTCTCTATAACCTTGTGAATGCAAAACTCATGGTTGGAAAAAAAATGCAATGAAAGGTTGATTCCACGTACTCGAACATTTTGCTGCATCATCTGGACAACGTAATGAGTCTCCAGTGTGAATGGATTTCGTGGGGGTTGGACTTCGCCTATTTCCCATCCATATCGTAATGTTGTGATTGCTTCTTCTAATTGGGTTTCGTACGGGTAAATGAGAGAGAAACCGAAGTCAATTATGGCATACATAGCCTCCTTTGGGTTATGATGGCCTTCCTGCATATCATAGCTGTTAATGACAACATTTAGTCCAATGTTTTGAAAATCAAGGTCACGGTGAACAATACGATGCTCGTGCAAAAAATCGAGAGTCTGCAGAATCAATTTTAGCTACGAGGAGAGCGTGAACACTGGAACGAAAACTCATACATCAAAGATACATTCGGCCATATTCAGCACTTCTTCGGCCGTAGCATAGTCATTGTCAGCGGGGCTATCCCATCTAAGCAAAACAAGTCAGTCTTTATGATTGAAAGTTTGAAGAACATGGCGAACAATCAACCTTGGCATGACGATGAAGGTGAGCCCATCAAACTCCAGGTACTCTATTACAGGGATTGCGCGATTTCGAGGATGGTTCTTGACGCCTGGAGCGTGAAGCCTGCGCCAAATGCGCAACTCATCTGAAATATCGTTGTCGGATATCAACCTTCAACAAAGGTCATAAAAACAAGAATCAGTCTACAGTCTGAGGCAATTGCAACGAACCGTATGACAAGGTCATTGCCGTCACCATCCCTCGCCGGCCAGACTCGTGTCGACTGATCAGGGACTGTTGATTAGACGTAGAAGCCAAAAACCGAGGTAGGTGTCGATCTCACCGAAAAAGAAAATCTTAATGGACGGTCGTCTGTATATCCCTTGCGAGCGTAAGGATAGTCAGAACGTCGTGCTCCTGAGCGGGTCGAATTCTCTTGTGGACTTGGGACAAGTTCGAACGACTTCAAGTTCATTTTGTCAAAGTTGCCACTGGTATTGATGGGTTCGAAAATCGTATAACCCTTCAATTGAAAGAAGGGGCCGAGATATAGCCAATATGAGCGTCTTTCAAACATTTCCCAGTTGTATTGCTCCTGGTCTTTGCATGCTGATGGAGTCCGATCCCAGCCAGTGAGTTTACGAGGTAAAGGGTGAAAATGAAGCCTAGACCGCAACCCCCAGATGATGTGAAGATGAAAAAGTCTCCTAAGTCTACTAAATCTTGGGTCAGCATGAATAAATACGAAGGTTGTAGCCACAGCAATGATGACTAGAAGTAGCATGAAGTTCGAAGAAGTTCAACTTGTTCAACGTCACGGTCGAATCAACCTGAATCAACAATCGTGATTTCAGCACTGTCCCCATCAGGAAATTTATATGTTACGGTCTCAGGTGCACGCTAAACCAGGTCTTCCTGCTACAATCACTACCACTTCCCGGGTAACCCTTGAATGAAGGTATAAATACAATAAATTTTGTGCAGTAAGTGCCCCTTGCGTTACATACCTTTAATTTCAATATGACAACCTTACTAGTACTACACTATAGCTATCATTCACCAGCACATCAGCTCTTCTCAACACGAAGACACAGTAGCACCGCAATAGAACGAGCCAGATCAAAGAAGATTGGAGGCCATAAGACCCTCAATCAAGCCATAAAATGCTAGCTGACGAACTTGCTGCCTTTGATAGTTCGCTAAGCAGCGATAGGCCCGAGGCCCCTATTTCCAACATTCAGGTTTCTGACGAAGCACCTGACAATTTTATTCAAGACTCAGACCTTTACAGTAATGACAACAGGCAATGGACCGACGTACCACTTCTTCGACTGAACGAATTTACTCTCTATGGCTCGCTTCAAAATATCTTTCCCAAAATTCTTGAACACCGACCTTTCTTTCCCGGCATTGACCCCAGTGGCCCCCCACGAATGGCTCATAGTAGTCATCATTCGGCCGCCATTACGACTGCTGACCGGTTTCTGTATCGCACTTCTGCAGAAGCCCTGTATTGCGATACCGTAGACAAGGTCCCAGAAAAACTTGCTTTTTTGCAGGCGCTTCGCTCTGCAATTCAAGGTCAACTTTTTTTGCTTCTCTTGGACGGTGTTTTGTTCGCTCATTCATTTGTGTTCATCAGCTCACCGGGATGTATACATAACGGGCAATTACATCCATCGGGACATCAGTATCAATAATATTCTCTACCCTAATAGTGAGAAGAAGGACCCTAATATTATGGGATATCTTATGGATTTCGACCTACGTGTCTCACCTGAGCGAATCAGAGAGGAGAACAATTCCAGGCGCTATTTTAGGACGGTGAGTTGAGATTCGTGACTACGCGCATCTTCAATTTTTAGCTGACTGCTTATCTCCAGGGAACACATGCATTTCAGTCAATTGCTTCCCTCGATACACAATACTACATAGAAACGAAGCATAAAAAGCGCTTAAATCCTCCATTACTTCATGACCATTTGGATGATCTCGAGTCGTTTATCTGGGTCTTCAGATGGGTCACCTCAACGCCTTTCCCCCAGAATCAGCGTTCCATCCCCAGTTCCCAACGACCAATTAATACGGGTGCCACTCAGCCTGAGCTCCAAGAGCTTTTTCAAGATTCACCCTATAATGCGTCTTCAGGCAAGTTTCGCTTGCTCAAACAAGATCACGTCCAACTCGGTCGTGGGTGGAGGAGATCAGAAGCTATTTCGCATCTAAATGACGCTCTTTTTGCGTTTGCTGAACCCGTTATGGAGCTGAAGCACTCTATGCGAGGTAAAAGGGCCCTTAGTGCCGAGGAATTGCTAAAGCGCGCCCCAGCGGACTACCAACAAGTCCTCGATGCGTTTGATACTGCCATCGAGGAGATGCAGTATGAGCTGGGCATTTGCCCCCGGCCCAAGCGTCGTGGTAAAGGAAAATCCGCCCCTTCCAAACAGGTATCTAACGACGGTCCAGCAACCCGATTGCGACGAACCTCGTCAAAGAGAACTGTTGTACCGGAGGATGAGGGTGATACACGCACTGCCAAGCGCACCCGCACCAATTCTGGTCCTCAAGCCCCGCCTACGAATGCTGAAGCCTCTGGTAGTCGATCTCGCCCCCTCACTCGATCTGGCTCAAGGAAGAGTTCGAGGAAGTCCAAGAAGTGAATATATTGCCGAATCGACGTCTTTTTTTCTGATTCTGTACATTGATTTCGATTTTCTCGTTTTATTTTCTCGTTTTCTGCCTCTGTTTTAGTCGCTTCATTCGTGTTATGTTCCTTTCAATTAGTACCTTTAACCTCGCCGATTCCTGAACGACTTGTCTTATAAATGTATTTCTCTGCATATATTTAATTGCATAATATGTATTTCATAAGCGATTGCTTGTGAATATTACTTGCATTCAATCTAAGAGTTCAATCTGGCGTTTGGTGAGGCTTGGGCGCTTGCAAGGCGCTTGCCCCTGTCATCAGGTCGGGTACACGGACTCCGGACTCCGAGTACGGTCCGCATTGTTCACGTGATGCCTTGCCCGTTTTTGGTTGGCCGCCAAGCATTTCAGCAATCCATCTCTGACAACGACCACAACGTCCGACAACGTCCACGACCGTTGGTCCTCGATTCTACGACGAGGAGAGCAGCTAGTGGCATCAATACCATCCAATACGAGTCCATATCTATCCTTTAGGCTCTTTATCGGCTTTTTTTTTCATTTTCTCTGTATACTTGAGCCGCAGATTGTCGCGCTATCAATCAGGTCCAGGTTATCTGAGGTTTGTTATAGATCCACTTTTAAAGAGTGGAACCAGGAAGGTATGTTGGTTTTTGGGAAGAATTAATTGGTTCTAATATGGGATTAAAGGTGCAATGGGTTCTGACCATTTTTTTAGTTTTATTCTATTGCATTATTCTGTTGATTGCTATAAGTAATCGTCGCAATCGCGCCTACACGCATTCTCCGCCGTTAATTATCCGACGTTCGCAACATTTTCATGCCACGTTCGAATTCAATACACCGTAATAACGCACGACCCCATGTGTCCAATTCCCATCCAATTCAGAACGGAAACCAGGCTCATAATGCGACGACAAGCCAGCAGTCTGGAACGCCGAATGCCAGTACTGCGCCAGCACCTCCCGACTCGCTGTTTGCATTCAACGCCTCCTCGGATGAACAAATGAGACGGCAATTTCTTAACTCTGTCGTGACAGGTTGCACTCATTCCGAGCTTATCTACCTATCCAACATTATTTCACCCCTCCTGAAACGGGATTTCTTAACAGAGTTACCACCTGAGATAGGGTATTATATCCTATCATTTCTTGAAGAGCCGAAGACGTTGATGAGAGCAAGCTTGGTTAGCAAGAACTGGATGAGATTGATCAGGGATGAAACGTTGTGGAGAAGGATGTGTGCTGTATGGGGCTTTGAGAATTGGGAAGAGGGAAGGATGGATTTCATAAGGAAGATTCAGGGGAAAGCAGATAAACTGAAAGAGAGAGAGAAGGGAGCGAAGATGAAGGGCAAAGAGGTCGAGATGGACGGGGAAGGGGAGAGTGAGGATGCACGAGAGCCAGTCGTTTACAAGTTCTCTTATCGGAGGCACTTTAGGACAAATTACATTATCAGTAAGCTCTTTTCACATTGCCCCACCTTTCTGTGTTACTGAAGGATCTATCATTTTACAGAGCAAAATTGGCTCAGTGGTGGTCGTCTCTTGCAGATACACAAGATTAGGAGCAGTGTCCCGTCAGGAGATGAGACAGTAACATCCCTCGCTATGGACGAAGATTGGATTGTGGTCGGTCTATCCAGCAGTCGGATAAAGGTGTACAGCACAGTAACAGGGGTGTTATGTCGGACGCTGGTGGGTCACGAGTCGGGTGTATGGGGTGTATGTTTGGTTATGAAGGGAGGTTGGATGGCCAACCCTGGCACACCGACGACGGCAGAAAGAACTGCTTCAAACGAACTTCAAACACCGGGGCAAAACTTTCATGCAAGCTTAGGGCTAGGATCCAAGGACACGTTTTTTTTACACCCAGAGCCCCCACAACCGGTGTTGTCAACGGGTCCTGACCATGAACGCGTTCCTATGACGTCGAAAGGCGCTTCCAACCCTGGCAAGTCAGCTATGAATAAGACCAAGAAGAAGAAGAAGAAACCAACAAAGTTCAAATTGCCAAAAGCCGCAGTTGCATCTGCGAAAATACGGGGTGTGGATATTGAACCCCCATTCCCTCCTTCCTCGTCCTCATCACATGCGCATTTTTCAAACTCCACTTCACCATCACATCCTCATTCATCATCCTCTTACTCGCGCACCCATTTGAAGTCGGGTGCAAATGGGATGCAGAACCACCCAAGTGATGGGATGCATATTATGCCCAGCGAATCCCATGATACCTTGTTGTCACCGCTGTTGAGGCTAGCCTTGGGTTTGGATCCGTTGGAGGACGCCAGTAGTTCTGATTCTTGCTCTCAACAAAGTGACGGCGACGAGAATGATATGCGGGGCGTGACTGGTGATAGTGAAGAAGCGGATGGAGCTGGTAGTGATGAAGCTGTTGTTGCAGGGAGTGGACGAGGGAGGAAGAAAAGAAAAAAGGGGAAAAGGAACGACTCTCCGGGGGACCAGGGGGGGAGTGATAGCACAGGCGCGAGTAGTTGTGCTGAGGCTGGTAGTGTGCGTGGAGCAGATGATTTTGGTGGGGATGATGTGGTTGGGCTATCAGACCAAGGAGTTGTCTCTCATTCACAGGCGTTGGACGAACCAGATTTGAATTCGAGCGCTGAAGGACAACAATTTCCGCAGGCAAAACGGGTTCATCGACATGAACAGGGGGCGCACCGAGAGCAAACAAAGAGTCATGCACGACCTCCACCCCCGCCGCCTTTTCAATTCCAGATGCTCCCAGATGATCTTGCGACAGATAAGCCGACTGTAGACCCCAAGTTGTGCATGGCCTCTGTTGGATGGGGGCAACCTAATTCGATTATCGTCAGCGGGGGTTGCGATAAAGTGGTGCGGGTCTGGGAAGCACGTTCGGGGTGAGTCTCGTACTTCTGTTCTTCTTTTTTTTTATCTCCTAATCCTGATCTTATACAATTCCTTGCTTGGTAGATTGTGCATTTATGTGCTACACGGGCATACTTCCACGATTCGGTCATTACGCGTGCTTGATAACCGCCCCATTGCCATTACTGGGTCCAGGGACTCGACGTTGAGAGTTTGGGATATTCAGAAGGGGAAATGTTTGCATGTGTTGGAAGGGCATGAAGCTAGTGTTAGATGTTTGGATGTGAGTGGGAATATAGTTGTCAGTGGAAGTTATGATACGACTTGCAGGGTAAGCTCATTTAGTCCATGGGCACTTCTGTCGTTTCTGATTTAATTTTAATTTTTTAAAATTTAGGTCTGGAACGTGGACACTGGTGAATGTATCCACGTTCTGAGAGGACATTTTTCACAAATTTATAGCGTTGCGTTTGATGGGGTGAGGATTGCCAGTGGGGGACTGGATACCACTGTTAGGATTTGGGATGTTGAAAGCGGGTAGGTTTTTATTTATTAATTTTTTTCCTTTGTAGGAGGTAGCTCATTAAAATCTCACAGGCACTGCACTGCTCTCCTTCAAGGCCACTCTACAATGGTTTGTGCCCTCCAGCTATCCCCAAGCCTCCTCGTAACGGGTGCTGCTGATGGTCGCGTCATCACATTTTCACTTTCAACATACACAAGGCTCCATACAATCTCAGCTCACGATTCTTCCGTTACATCTTTACAATTCTGCGAATTTCCTCCCTCATTTTCGTCTGGGATTACCAATAATAGTTCTGCACCCGTCTCTTCTTCGCCTCCCGCCATCATTAACACCATTTCATCAACCTCGCCACTATCCAACAGCAGCACCAACAATATGGCCACTCCCTTTGGCTTTTTAGTCACAGGAGGCAACGACGGACGTGCCAGATTGTGGAACATACAAACAGGCGAACTTATCAGGGAGTTGACGGTGAGAAGTGAGTCTGTTTGGAAAGTCGGGTTTTTGAGGGGGACAATTGTGGTCCTTTGCAAACGGGGAGGCAGCATTGTGGAGGTTTGGAGTTTAAGAGGGGTAGGGAGCAGTGGGGGTAGGAGAAGGAGGGTTACTGGAACTCCGAATATTGGTGCAGGAGGAGAAATTGGTAGAGGGTTATTAGGCTCTGTTGATGTGTTAGATGGCGGGGATTGAGGAAGGGACCTTTCAAGCATCTCGACGTCTGATGGCTCGTATCACTCAGGCTGACTTTTGGATTTTACTTTTGGTGTGTATTCTTATATGATATATATCTAGACTTTATTTTATGTGATCCTAGTTCACTCGACGCATGACCGCTTTTCGGGTGGGGCCTTGACATTCCTGTTCAGCCATGTGGCCAATTCTCTATTTTTAGCCTGAGCTCAAGTTGACAGAGTCCTCCCTCCGACCAGTACGTGGCGAAGTCAAGAGGCAAGACTCTCATCATAATAACTGTATGCGAAAGGGCGGTATTTATAGCAACTTGAAGCGATATATGCCCCTTTCATGCAGTAGAGAATATGATGCCTGTCCAATTCCGGTCCGATCGCGAAGGCTTCCAGTGGAATCGTGAGGACACCCAAATTATTTTTAACATCGACTGAATGAAGTCGTGAACATCAGAGGAACATAGATTCAAGCGTCGATAAGACGGAAGTTGATTAAAGACATCTGTCAGAACCTCAACGTACACGACCCTCTATGATAATTCTATAAATTGAGAACCAACACATGCGCCAGCGTTCATGCTCGGCTCCCCCACAAATTCTAGTAACAAGGCATAGTGGAGTAATGGCACAAGGCTCCCTGTGGTTTCGCTTCATACTGGCATTAATTTTGGCAACACCCAAGTGCACAGGTACGATTCAAAACCATTCATTAAACCTTTTAATATGATATACCATCATAATTCTTACGCGAACTGTTCAGACGCCGCCGTCCTCACGCTACTTCGGGTTCTGCCCCCTCATTCAGGAAATGTACCTCATCCAACACCAAGCGGTCTCAGTATCAGTGCTGATGAGCAAATCATTGCATCCATTGTTGGTCCTGGTCCGTCGGGTCTGACAAAATATCAGGTTGAGGACATTTTAACGGATGTCATTGTGTATCTCCCTGGGACCACATACACGATAACAGACCCTGACCTGGATATTGGCTCTCATACATGTGGGTACTCAATGTAGCAATTCTCCGTTTTCAAAACTGACATATTAATGGTTACTACTGCCTGTCGTTAGATAACATCGAGCAAGGCGGAAAGACCCTTCGCGAAAATTGGATTCAGACGTATTCAACCCAAACTGCACCATTCCCAACTGGTCATAGTGGTGACTCGGTGGATTATCAGGGAACAGAAAATGACTTTGAATGTGTTCTTGATGATGCGGATGCAAATGGTCAACACCATACAGGAGTTTGCACCGGATTCAAATTGAACGTACATTTAAGTCCGACGACCATTAGTGGCTCTGCAGTGTTGGCTACCAGCACAGAGACGGTGATGACGACATTCACCGGAACTGCATTACCTATCGCAATCGTGACGGTGAACGCTGCACAAACTACGCCATCACTTACGGGATTTTCCATCTCATTGATGGTGCTGTTAGCGCTCGTGCCGCTCTTGGTACCTTTTGGGGCTATTCTTTTGGGATGATTGTGACGATGGGGCACATTTATTTCCGAGGTTGTTAATCATTATTTAAATCTATTATTCGGAGAACCAAATGCTTTTTTATAGCGAAGAAAATATATTCCAAGTGTTACAAACGAGACGAGAAGAAGTTCCATGAACGAATGCGAAGAGTAAGGAGCGCAGGGATGAAGATAATCCATTATTGGGGCATCCTTCCTCATTTAAATAATCCAGAAAGGACAACAGCACAAGGCTGTCCATACGCCTAGCAGGCTAGAATAACGGGAGGTGAGATAAATACAAGAGGGACTCAAATGACTTTGCAGCGTACCATGCGCAACATGCCGTGCAGCATCCGTCGTCATTTCGACGCGATGGTCCAGGCTGAATAACAGTCATCGGAGGTTGACTTTGATACATGGGTTGGGAACTGTAGGCTTGCGCCATCGGACCAGGTGGTGGAGCGTAGGGGCCATACTCTGCAAAGATCGAGTATGAGAAAGGGATTTCGAGGACAGAATCATTGTGAGGAATGATACTCACGAGGTTCAGCATACACTCCAGGCGGACCATGATACGCTGGGGTAGGTGATTGAACATAGTACTGATTATCCTGTTTCGATTTGCCCATGGTGTGCGTTGAGATGGTTCGAATGCCAGTGGCAGGGGATATCCTGTAGTAGGTCGTGTGCGGTGGGTAGGGAAAGATGATGGCTTCTGATGAGAGGGCATAGTCTCGAAAGTTTGTCGACGAATGGTGGATAGCCCTTGAGACATATTTGAGTCCACATAAAACATTGAAGGTGGTTCACCGGGGTGAAACGGTACACTGAGACGCTCCAGGCAGGACACACGGAGATAACGATAACAATTAACCATACGATAAGATTAGCGGAATCTGGGACTGATAAAGTGAGACGGGGCCAGTATCAGATAATAAATACTCTGTGATACATTAATAGAGCAGAAGGTCTCGTTTCGTGCTGCGCGTCAACCCTGCGCAACGTTTTCAAACACCCCTCGAGCGGAATCGAAATCCGAGTGAAATGAAACCGTGGGTTTCATAGATCGTCCAAAAATGACCACAGGCTGCCTCGTCTTCTACTGCGACTCGAGCGACGGGATGATGACGATTTCCTCCTTCCAAAACCCCATGTCGTTGGAGAGAACAGTTTGGAAAAGAACGATTCGCCGTAGTATGTGTATCCCGGTGCGTACATATGAGACGTCTTTCCGCTGGCATCCTGTGTGTCAAAAAAATGGATCGGAAGCAAATTCCGATGTCAGTGAGTGTGTTTGAATGATCGAATAGAAAAGAAATCACGTACAATGACTTGCACGTTCTGGCCTGCTTGAGGCATCACCACATAACCTCCTGCCCCACCGTTTAGTGGAACGATCGTGGGATAGGCCCCAGCTACGCCACTGTTGGGATAGATGGCACCGTTGTATGTTGCTGAATGACCATAGTAGTGAGGAGTGGTGTAGTAGTTGCCGTTGTATGGAGGCTGATCAATGTAAGTGTCGTCGTATGAGCCCCGAGAGGAGTAATAGAAATTCGAATCACGAGGCGAAGATGAACGGGAATACGACATGCCGGACGGGTGGTAGCTCTGACCATACGTATCTGGGTGATGGTATTGCGAGCGGTACGACTGTCTGCCCAAGGAATAGGTGCGGGAGGGAGTAACGGGGCGATTGAGTATCGACATATCGTCAATGATGTCGATGGGGCTAGGTGACCTGAACGATGCTGGGTGTTCTTGAAAGAGAGAGTTGGGTACACTTTGCTGCGGCTCAATGGGGCCTAAACGACGGTCAGGATATGGGTGGTGGAGTTTATGATTCCCTGAGTGGGGGTTATATGGGACTCGATCATATGCTGAATGTGCTGGATATGAACCTGGCATAGCGTGTGTGAGATCCTCGTGGTAACGTCCATGCGTCGAATGATGCGAGTGGCCTCGAGCCAAGTGGTGATGAGAAGGGTCCAAGTGAGAAGGATATGCTTCTTGCAGCCCATTGTTGTAGTCCGAGTAATGGTTTCCTCGCGTAGCATACTCCGAGGGATTTACAGTATACGGTTCCATACCCACATAACCTTGTGGATATTGCTCTGGCTGATGATGCCTGGAGGATAATGAACGAGAAAAGTTATGCTGACGCTGGTGAGAGGAAGATGGATAGTGGTTTGATGTGTAATCGTAGTGTTCCATTCACTGATGAGCGACCTTGAGCGTTTTGAATTCGCTCGAAAAGGGACCGTGTGGCACTGATGCGAAGAGAAGGATAGGAGACAAAAGAAAGTTGCACGACTGAAAGGACGTCTGTATGAGGGAATCGAATGGGTCAGCTCATGGTCGCAACAGCTTTACCGTCAAGTGGCTTGCAGCTTTCGCGATGAAAGAATCGGAAAAGCTGTCAGATCCGTCTTTGAAGCACCACACATATGTCCTATTGAAAGGAGTGACGCCTTCAGGTGACCGTCAGCAGCGTGAAACGTTAAACATTAATTGCGCATTCCGCAAAGCATAGGTCGTCAGCTGTGCCCTGCGTCGTGTCAATCGCTCGATTATCTGCTGTTTTGCTATCTGATTCATTGCACGAGGTTCGAAATTAAACCAAGATTCCAGATTCAAGCCGTAATTTCGTTATATATATGTCAGAGGCCAGCTTTTTGATAGGGAGACCGCTAGTAGTAGGCGCCGGGTCGAATGGAAAGCGGTCTTGGTAAGCTCGAGCTGATGTCGAGAACAGGGCAATCAATGTTACATCAAGCACCAAGTCAAACTCAGCGAATGAGGTGTTCGTACAGACCTCTGTAAGTCTTTCTCGACAAGGAAAATTTCGATTTTTTATCAGTGACGAGGCTTATCCTTACATGGAAGGTTGTTGTGCGGTATCACCGATTTTGACGTGGACAGCCTGGGCGAAGAGTTGTGCTGGTGAGAAACTCCGATTGATTGGAGGCTAGGGCGTCTTATTGATCCTTTCCTCCCACCACCATGGAGAAACCCAAGAAAAAGCAGTATCACCACTGCATACCTCGATTTATTCTTCGACAATTTCAATATGGAGAACCCGGAACCTCCACTCAATCAGAGTATGTTGTCCTTATCTCTGTTCTGATTCAGTGATACCTGGTGCGGGTTTAACGAACTATGTATCTAGCAGTAATCCGGCACCGGCCTATGTGCCCCCAATGAGGCGCCAAAGATCTAACTCTAACTGGCGCAGCTCTATCACTGGACTCAAGGGTTTGAAGCTGGAAATTATCCACTTTTACGACGTCAGGAAAGGGCAACTGGCCCAGAAGCAACTAGCCAAAGTCTACGGCCAGAACAATCTCTATCGCGATCTCAAGCATCCTACCAACGTGGACCACCTCGAGGAAAAACTTGCTCACCTAGAGCAGGAAGCCTCTACTGTTCTTAGAGCAGTTCACCTCGCAATACCTCACAGAGGGTTCACCATATCCAGAGCAGAACTTGCAACCCTCCGAAAATTTCTCTTCCTCATGCATTACCGCAACGACGCGATGGCAACGAGATATTTTGAGGAAACCAACCCTCAGAACGCACCTCTCGTTGACTGGATACGGCAATACAAGGACAAGAGACAATTAGACAGCAACTCTGACGTTTGGTTGGATGGACTTCGTTACTATCTGGAGACACCTCATCACCAGATCGTTGCAACGGCAGAGGCTTTGAAGGAGCAGTATGGGCAGGAGAGGATCAACGAGATGCTCAGGAAACGAGTTGACCCCGAGCTGGACGATTTTCATGCCATAGAGTACGAGGGACTCGCAAACTACTTCTTCCTGGGGGTATGGGAGGCTGCACCCGGTACGGAGTTTATCCTTGGAGGAAACGGATTTGGGCTGTGGGAAGGGTTGGTCTACAACACTCCGGGGGTTCACAGACTGTATGTCGTGAGCCCCCGGATTGTTATAGTCCTTAGGAGGACCATTCTGCGACAGCCACACGCTAATGACCCCTCCGTTTTGTATAGTTGCCTCGCCGACGTGGAAATCCCCCAACCCTCTGTATCCTTGGCCGATAAGAAAATTTACCAGCAGGCGATGAGTGCTCCAACCGAGGCCCTGGGGCGAAAGCTCATTGACCATTATCGGACAACCAAACTGGCCCAAGGGGATATGTTTACTTTTGAGATTATCAAACTATCTCAAGAGGAGACTTACGCTGTCAATGAGGTCGCCTTGCTAAATTCCAACATCCAGGATAATGGGTCTATCACGTTCTCCTCTCCTAGTTGCATGCTTGACACTCTTCGGGCTTATATGTCCTCGAAGAATACATTCCTTGGAGGCAAGAAATCTCTTTTCAACCCCCTTTACGAGAAGCTCTCCTCCATGGTAGCTTCACCCCACACGCCCTCGTCTGCTGATGGACGGCCCATGGTTTCTCCAACATCACCCCTCGGCACCGATTCTGACGCCGATCGACAATTCCACACCTTCTTGAGATACATGCTCCTTCAAGGTGTTGAATTCCCCTCAGACTACAATCGTTCATATCTTGTCTATCAGATGGCGACAGCTGGTCCGACTCTGGAGAATGCATTTTCGGCTAATATCCGCTCCATGGAAGATGAGGCCATCGCAAAGCTCAAGGGCTCGTATGCGCCTCCTCCTCCTTCCCGCTTGACGGGCCCCAGGCCAATTCAAAGGTTGAAGGAAGTCCTGTCCGTCGATGAGTCGCGGCAATTCTTTACCACCATGGCGAGGTTTATGGACCCATTGGGTGTAGGGAAGCGGTCGCATGATCCTCTGTCCACCGTTGCGTATGAAGCAGCAATGATTGGAGTAGCCAAGTGGATAGTGCTGCGACGTCCACACAATTTGGCAGATGACCTTCAACCATTTGTTCATCTCACTCCGCTAAATTGACCTCTCTTCGCTTTTCTTGCCCTTTTCTTGTACTTTTACTTGCCACGACCACTTGTTCTGCTCTTGCTTTCTTGCTTTCTTGTTGTTGTATCTTTATGTGATTTCTGTATGTACTGTATTGGCTTCATCTACACTATGTACAGTTTGTATAATCTGTACATTATCTTGGTTTTGACTTCTTTGCGGGTATTGTTCATCGATAATGCTGCTGTAAAATAGGGGCTCTTCTATTTGTCACCGTCAATGATGGCTAAATAAAACCCGGGAATCATGGCTTCTCGCCAAGTCTTTCCCAACTTGACCAGGACGGCGAATAATATTGACTGCGTTCAAGCTTTGCCTGCGCGCAGCGATATCGCACTGATATCCTGGTATGTCGTCCAATATATACTCTAAAATGCTTCAAAAATAACAAAAGAAATCCTCCATTAGGTTTCAGGACCCTGTCACGAACTTCCGTCGACCCTTGGCTCTCACACATAAAGCTGACACGAGGCACGCCTCGCTCACCCAAATTCTCTCAGTCGGTGAGTGCAGCTCTCTAAAGCACACGTGCTGGGGTTTCTAGTAAACCGCCATCTCTGACTCGATCCATCTGTCTACCAGAGCTTTATTTATGCCCATCAGCGACAACCCACTCGACTATTATCAGTATTACCTTGCGTCGCAGCGACGTGTCGAACAATGGGTGCAGGAAACAACTAGAGAGCTCCAGGAGACCTCTCTAACAGTGCCTATCCTCCATGACACAGAGGACTGCCTAACAGCACCAGAAACCGCAACAACATCAGTGACGAGAACAACGACCGTAACAGGAACCATTAGTGGTGCAAGTCGCAAGACGACAGAGTCCCCACCACCAGCAGAATCCCGTTCCAGACCCCGACCCAGCAGCAAGAAGGTTAAATCTTCACGAGACAACGATAGGTCATCTCGCAGCAAGACGCTTTCATCCCGGAAATCCCGGTCAACAAGCACCAAGCACAGTTCTGCTATTTACCGCTACTTGCCATATGGTGTTCTCCCTATTCTCCTTGCAGTAGCGCAACCTTCAATACCGACGGTTGCAGCGGCTGTCATCCTGCTGATTGGCTATATGTGTATGGACTATGAAGTACGCTTTTCATCCAGCTGGAAATTCAAGGTGTAGTCGGCTCACGGAATGCTTGATTTAGATCCAAAACTCTCGGTCAAGGACAAGAATACAAACACATGCCCGATCACGCTCACGTTCACGGAGACGACGTCCAATAGAGAACCACTCGTAGTCCCTGTTTCATGCCCCATATTTTACGATGCTCACGACCCATACACGTTTCCGCCCTCTCCAATGGATGATTTCATTCACCCTGGTCCCTGCACGACACCCAAATTTCCAGCGAAACCGCAGTTTGGCTTAGCGCATTTCTTTGCAATTCATCTAACCCATTTGCTCATATATCAGCTCTTCATTTACTTTTATACCTTTTTAACTTCAGCATCGCAATACGGAATTTCGGAATTCTGCATCATACACACTTATCTGCACTTACACACGTTGTCGTCGCTCATGTTGTCAAATATATTGCTCTCGTAGACTTCTACTTTTGTGGGATGGAGTCGACCAGCTATCAGACAAAGTAAAGGAGGAAAAATCGTCTAACTAGCATAATTAATCAAAGAAAATAAATACAGCGAGGCAGCTGCGACCCACCACGCAGCCTGCCCCAAAGTCCACAGCAGAAAGACGACAGGCTAAACTACTACGTAATAAAAAGAAGTGCATAGGCGGATAATAAATAGGCATGTATGGGCTCATACGTGTACCGGCTACATTTCCCTCCATCATCTAACCACTCGCAAAACTATTGCACCTTCAGCAATCCAAGAAACACTGCTCGCTTACTCGTCATCTTCAAATCGCAGAATTTGCGCATCTTCGTCAATCGGAACATTCCTGTACCCTCTTCTTGACCGGAATACATGTGTATCCAGCCAGGCTGCGACGGACTCGTAGGCGATTCCAGCAAGACCGATAAGGAACCATGGAACGGATGCAAGTGTATCCAAAACACCCCCATGCGATGACCGCCCAAACGGTGAGTATGTGTCTCCTGCCAAGCGGATATTTCTGTTCAAAATGTGGGGGATGAGAATAAAACATTACATCAAAAATAAAACCATAAACCCACCCTCTTGCAATGCCACTGCGACGATAATAATAGTAGGCAACCAAAGCAGTAAATCCAAAAGGAATGAAGAGCATGAAGAGCCAGAAAAGAACACTTCTGTGCCCAAGCCCAGGACAGCGATGTTCTGTTCCACGATCCAGACGATAGCCGTCTACACAGCTCGAATAGGGGATAACGCGATACGCCGTCCTCTCATACCAATACTCTTCGCCGTTCTTGCACTGTTCAGATACATCTGCAGGGAGTGGTTCTGTTCCTGGGACGAGTTCACATTCACCAGCAGAGTTTCTAACGTGGTTGAAGTCACTACACCAAAATGTTAGATGACGTTTTTTTAATTTGAAAAAATCAAGATACGCACCATTCAAAGTCGGCTTTGGTGCACTGACAATTCTCGACAATCTTATCTGCAACCTTCTCGCGTTCTCCAACAACACAATTAACGTCCCGGACCCTGCGATGATAAAGAGTCTATTCAAAGATCAGCAAGTGATTTTCATACTCAGGTGGTACTTAAGCTGCTCACCCTTCGTCCGAAAAGACACATTTCCTGACGCTCTTCACTAGGGCTCCAGAGTTCGAAGTCGTCTTTACCAGGATCTTCAATGTTGATCTCGCCTGAATGATATCCATCAGCACCACAAGCAAGCCTTCAAGAGGGAAGCGGTACTCACACATCCTCGAAGTCAACGCTGAGAAGTCAATGTGCACAGCAATGGTCTCGCTCTTCCTAGGGTACTCTCCAAATAGGATGAACCTCCTGCTAGTATCGGTGCTAACAGTAACAATGCTCCACACCCTCATAGGATCATCCGTAAACTTGTACTCGTTCCACTGGAGGCCTTCATTAGTACTATACAACACATGTGTTGTAGGCTCCTCATCGTTGGCCATGATCAGAATGGAACCAGAGTCGCCAAACTCCCAGAGGTGGGCGTCCTTGTGGACTTCGGACCATGTGAAACCCCCATCGCGACTGAGGAAAGTGTCACTCTCCTTGTAGGGTGCGAGCGTTTCTCCCACATTACCGACAGCCATGAGCAAGCCAACAACAGAAGGACTGCTGTATGTCGCTCTGGGATCTCGTCGTTCGGTATAGCCATGGACATGCAAAGCGCATTTCTAACATTGATGTTAGCGGTTGGAATGAAATCCATGAAAGATGACGATGCCTACAGTTCCCTTGCACTCGTAAGGTTCACCGTTAGAATCAAGTTTTGGGGGATTCAGTTCGTTCCAAGTACCGCCTAATGAAGAATGATCTACGGTTAGCACCCACTCTAGCAAAATAAAAAAGCAAAACCTCAGACGCACCATCGTTGTGTGTAATCCTACTCTGAAGCTCCTTCCTTCCAGATACGGCGGCCGCTCGTGTGTTGGACACAACGTTGATCAGAGCAATACCATCAAGTCCAATCATCTTCTCGAAGTCAATATACCCATTCTCATTCCTGTTGACATTATCAATAGATGTTCCGAAGTATGTGCCGTTGGAGTTCGATTTCATGATGACGCCCCACGGTGCCTTGCCAGGTTCTGTTGTGGTCATATGTATGAAGAGAGACTTCGTGCTTGATTCAAGAACCGTGTATCCCTGAATATCAACAGTCAACGAGGGATTTCATCAGCGAAGAACAAATAGCTTACATGACTGTCAGGTTTCAGAGAAGGGGGGAATTTTCCGGTAGCGAAATTCTGACCATCCAAGGAGACTTGTAACTCCATTGAATCCTTGTTAGGCAGTACCTGCGCGCAACGGAAAATGGTTCAGAAATTATTAGCATTTGACGCCCCAACCCCCATGAAAAGAGAAGATTAGCGTACCTCTGCAACGACCAAATACTCTGAGAATTTGGCAAACCCGGCGATGGAGTCAAACATCTTCCTCTTCCTCTCATAAAAGTTGCCTCCAACGATCAACTCAAGTGGTACCCTCCTCGTCCCAAATGTTTCTTGGTTGCCCTTCCTTTCCACGTAACTCTCACAGATGATCTCCGTGGGATCCGCATCGATCTTGTGATCAACAGCAAATGCACAATTGCGAACATATGAATCAATGGTGGTCCAGCGACGACCATTATCCACAGAGTAAAACGCGGTGGCCCTACACTTGTCACTGAATCCTTCACACTCTGCGTCTCCTGCCCATATGATATAATCAGAGTTCGGGTGGAAGTGTAGGACTTGTGCTCCAAGTTGAGAGGGTGGAGCAGGGCCGTTGGCGGGGATCCATGTACGACCGGTGTCAGTGGTGTACCAATACTGCTTGTCATTAGTGAGGAGGTAGGCGCGATCCCTGGTGTACTTGTGGTGCACAAAGAAAATGAACTTCTGATCCGGGACGGGTTGGTTCCATGTGTATCCCTCGTTGCTAGATTGCCAGATCGTATAATCACTGAGGAGGACGAGGATTGTCTGTAACGCACAGCGTGTAAGCAGTGCTGCTTTCCCGATATCGTATAACAAAGATTAATTCACCTTGGACTCTGCGAAGTACGCATGTTGAACAACCTTAGCATGAAAGTTATGCTGCGAAAAATGACATTATGTTTATTTTAAGTGAAACAAAAATGAAACCTGTACGCACAGTTTGATGGATGACGTTTCCTTCCGCAGGTTGTGCTAAATAGGTTATCAGTATCCGGCAATTGTTTAATTTGGGTGAAGATAAAATACCTTGTGAACATTTCTTTTCAACCTTTTTATCCTTCTCGAGTCCACCTCTGCACGTATTTCCGGGAATCTTGCGGAATCCAGAGGAGCCCTCATAAGTCAGGTCTGGGCGTGAACAGACACCAGCAGGAATGGGTTCAGGACCGGCAGGAACACACTTGTCTCCATTTCGGATAAAGTTGTAGTCACTAAAAATAATTGGTTAGCCCATATATTTTATAGTGGAATTCAAGAATAAACATACCACTCATAATCTGCATCGGTACATTCACAAGGGTCCTCGTGAACAACGGGATCGGTAAACTTCTCTCCAACATAGCAATTCGCATCGGGCTTTCTGCGTTTGTACCATTGCTAGAAAAATTTTCAATCAGGATAAACACTAAAACACTAAAGGAGTGGCCAAATAATCTCACTTTGTGTCCCATGATACATTGAGCCTTAGGTGGGCGAGCATACCACTTCTCGTAATCACTATCAGAGCACTTTTTGCCTCTGGTTTTGGCGAAGTCCAAAAAGACTGTCACAACGTTTTTGTACTTGTCTTTCTGATCGTTCTTGGATACTGAGCCTAGCAAAATGAATTTTTGAGAGGTGGAGTCGGGTAACGTGGTTAATGCACGGGCGCGAAGTCGGACACCAAAGTTGTATGTTTTCCTGTAAAAATTGTTCATGAAAAAATGCCATAAGAACGGACGTCCAGGGATAAGTGCGCACCAGTTTCTACCAAGGTCCAAGGAATACTTGACCTCATCTGTAGGGTCTTCGTCATCGACGGCAATCAAAATACTGCCAGAATCTCCAAACTCGTATTTGTGAGCTCCTTTTGCTACCATGCGCCATGTGACACCAGCATCTGTACTCAAGAACGTATCACTGTCGGTATACTGCTCCAAGCTCTCTCCAATGCTACCAACACCCATGACGAAACCAGGGGCTGGTGAGGAGAAAACGCGACCAAAGTTGTGTGGTGAAGTGACTGAGTGGAAATGCAACGAACACTTTTCGAGATCTTCAACATCACATGAGATGCGTTTCCCGTCAACGTCCTCTCTGGGTGCTTTGACAGGTGTCCAAGTGCGGCCGTCGTCAAAGGTAAGAAGGGTTCGTAGGCGTTTCTTCGCGTCTCGGCCACCAACATCTTGAGCGTTTGCCACAACGTTGACGAGTCCGATTCCTTCCAGGCCGTACAGCCTCTCGTAATCCACGTATCCACGCCCGTTGCGGTTTGTGTCCCTGAGGCTTTCCACGAAATATGTTCCATTGGAGTTGCTGACGAATAGAGTACCGATGGTGCTGCCCTCCTTCAACACAACATCCACGGCAAGTGAATGTGTGGTGGATTCTAACATGGTATACGCGTTCTCTCTCAACTTCGCGGAAGAAGCGTGGGGGAAATGCGCTTTAGCCCAAGTCTTAGCGTCCAATGAGACGTATAGCATCATTTCACCGTTGCGATGACTGACGTCTTTCATGGCCACAACTGCGAACTTGGAAACAATGGCAAAAGCGATGACACCTCTGGCATTTTTGCCAATTCCAAGGTCCTCAACATGTCGCTCTTTGCCTTTGAAAAAGTTGGTGCTCGAGTATAGCTTGCTGGAGGCAAGTGAGTGACCGCCCATGGGCGATGACGTATCGAACGCCACGCAGTAGATAAGGTCGGGGTCTGCGTCATGCTGGAAATCCTTGCTGCTGTGAGCAAATTGGCATCGTGAGGTATCCTCCATGAGAAGTTCAACGTCACTAGAAAATGCGTCCTTTGTGTAATATGTCTATAAACAGTGTCAGAACATGCAAGTTCAAACCCAGGAAGTATACTCGCCTCATCACGACATGACTCCGCCCAACCGTGTCTCTCACAGCGTGTGCCCTGGTAGAGTATATACCCCTGCTTCTTGGGATCCGAGTGGAAGGATAACGGTCGAGAAACAGAGGCAGGAGAGAGGGGAACTTCAAACGGATGCCACGTCCGGCCTCTATCTGCAGTTCTGTAATGTTTGGTCCCGTCGGTGAGAACGAATGCCTATCACAACTTCAGCACGATGTTTAAGTAAACCAGAAGCACCACGTACATGTCTGTTGTCCGTTGGATGTTCAACAAACATCATTGCTTCGCCTTTTGGAATGCCATCCGCTAAACCCCAAGACTTTCCTTCATCAAACGACATGTAGACATTCCCGTCTTGTGAATCGTGAAATACCGCAACCTAAACGTTTTAGCTCGTCAGTTATGCTCCAATATCCTCCATATAACGTATACTCGCATACCTCCGTATCATCAAACAAAAACAAGCGCGCCGGTAAGGAATTAAATGAAGAAACTGCGTGTGTTGGTTCAGACTGCGCAGCTGCAAGGCCTATAAGAGAAAAGAGACAATTAAGAGCAAAAATGCCCCGCTTTCGCCATTGCATGACGGGCGGCTTCAATTGAGCTCAGCGTAAAGGAATGGTGGTGGGGGTGATGGTGGTGAGTGGAAGAGTCAGTGCGTATCCGCTGTCGGACACTGGTCACCACAAAGTGGCACTGCATGGGGACACGCTTGCACTTCCATAAATGGTAATTCAAGCCAAAATGTAATAATTCCGGATCAATATTCCCTATTAATATGCATGGCAGAATATCAGGGTGCTCATGGCCTTTATACGATAGGTTCTGCAGGTAGATTTCTAAGAACCAAGTTGCAGTACTTGATCATTCATAAAGTCCGTAACTCAAGGCAGAATTAAACGGTGCTCTTTCGCACACCTTGCAACGATATAGACCCTTATAATTAGTGAAAGTTAGACTTTAATCAACTCTCCAGAAGGGCATCCTGAACCGCAAACGATCTGGTTCGTAATTTAGGCAGATATAAGGCGGAGAAGCGCCAGGGTCCGGGTCGTTAAGCTTTGTTTTTAGCAGAAGATTGATGGGAATGTATTCGATAGTACTAAAGCGGTTGATAAGATCTAGACAAGCGACTAGTACTTGAATAACTAAAGAAGAATGAACTCAAGTGCAGAAGGGGGTGTTCGACCTGATACCCATATACTAGCTCGAAGGGTCAGTGCTGCAATACACAAAACAGATGCGGGAAGTAACGCACATATAAATGAGCGGCAGTGCCAGCCAACCCGCGAATTAAGGAAATTTGGTCTGCGCAGGCATTGTCTTCTCCAGTTGGATTACAAGCGTCGGTGTTGACCGCAGTCGACGGGTCCTTGCGAATCCAGTACTCGACACCTTAGAATGATATGATCTCAGTTGACAGGAAAACATGATTAACAAGTAAGAAGCATTACCGTGATGCAAGTATCCCATGGTCTGGAGGGGAATTTGAACAACCCTGAAAGAAGTTTGTTGTTAACAATTGGGCAAAAAACTTCGAAAAATGTATAACTGACAGATCGGTAGTGTGTGTGACTAGGAGGAGAGAAAGCAAGCACCACATCCCATTAGCGCCCGTCTCCAATCATTAAACTGGCATCGTTCACCTCGAAAAGCTTTCCCTGATCCGAAGTTTGAGTTTATGAAATTTGCATAAGAAGGATTACCCGTCCTGAATGATGGAAAGAGGTGTGTGATGAGTCGAAACCCCAAATGTTAGTGAGCAGCAGCAGGGGTTATTGCCCTTACCTTGGTTGGCCGTAAGTATACATTCGAACCGACCTTGATGTTCAGCTTCAGCATGTTTGAAGAGGAGCACAGGATTATATATGTACTCACACGTTCGGGAAGTTAGACCTCATCGACATGGCTGAGATGCTTGACAGGGCGCCTAAAGTAGCAGGCGCCAAGGGTTACACATGACGATTTATCGATGAGTACTGGCGAAACGAACCTCCCAAAGAATGACCAGTTGTCACTATCGAATATCCCTTTCGGCCCTGCAGCTGTGCTTTGACTGTGTTAATAACAGTGGGGGCGACAGAGTTCCATCTGAGTTAACGGGGAGTAGTAAGCCCCAGAAACTAGGAGGAACGATATATCAATCATAGGTTCTTACGCTGTGAGGAAGCCTTTGTGAACGCGAACATTAGCTGTTATAATGTGTGTATTAGTTTAACCACCATAATAGTATGAAACGACATACCAGGGGCAGTGACTCCGGGAGAGGTGAACGGAACAAGAAGTGTGTTAGCATCTATAATGAAATCCGCGACCGACGTCCTATAAGAGTGCTTGAATATAAGATAAAAACAGCGGCTAAGTTTAAACACGCACGATCCTCGAAACGCAATGACGATCTCTTTCTTGACATCGTCTCGCGCAATATAGCCTTGGGTGTCAGTTCGTGTATCTTCGATCTACGTGACACGTTGATCTGGCAGTTAGCCAAAGAATACTTGATATTGGCCAGTTTAAATATATTTACGTCTGCGACCAACGTCTGGCCATTTGGCTTGGCACATCCGGTGGTTGAGTATGCGGATGACGCATCTGGATACAGTCAACGTCGATGTATGAGTGACAAGATGACTGCTGTACAACGATTGACAACCGAAGCTTACATTGAAAGTACCACGTCAAAGAGGTGTAGAGAGCTGTTCAAAAGCTATTAGAAAGCATTCGCTGCTTAGAAGGCGGGCGACGTACGCGCAGGAATATTACTTGCTGCCAGCTCTGCAGCGATTTCAGCCTCGAGAGGCATGGCAACAACACTTGCCAAAAGTGCCCATGCATACAACGTAGACAGCCTGAGCGATGAGACTTTCGAAAACATCATGAGGGTAATCGAGGTTTGATACACACACAGCGCGAAAGCGCTTCATTTATTGCTTTCGCTTAGGGTGTTGTGGAGGTTACAAGGAAATAAGCGCGGGATCTAATTAGTGAAAAAAACACTAATTTGCTTCGACCGTACTAAGGTTTTACCGAGTTTTACTGAATTGGATTATAACACCATTTACGATAGGGATAGAATCAAAGGCACTTTCCACTAACAGAGCTAGACTTCATCGTGTGTCCCCCTTTTAGCGCGCGAAGCCTTCTCAAAGTTGAGAAACGTCACGAATTCGGCGAATTGCAGATCTAGAATATCAAAGGCCCAGGCTACTGTCAACAAGACCAATGATTGCCTAGAACTCAAGACTATCTAAAGGGACAAAATTGTCAATAGTAAGATATAGTTAAGCGGAGCCTCAAATGATAGGAAAATAATCCGTGTATTCTGACAGTAAAACCCAAATTAGCATTACATAGAAAGTAAAAACGCAAACTTGAACCCATTAGGCTATCCCTCTTGTGTATCCATAATACCGCAATCCTGCATAAATGTCACCCAGCCCAAATCCATCCCACTCTCACTGGCCAACCCCATCTCGACAGCTCTTGAAGGATCCGTTCCGTTGAAGCCCATCCCCACACGATTACCGTTATACCCCATATGAGTTGGACCCATAGGATTAATCATGACCTGTTCACTGGACGCCATAGGCGGCCCCATAAAGCCTCCTCCATACCCGGGTTGTTGGAGTCCCATAAACGAGGACGGCGACGCCGTTTCTACGAACCCTGGATTATACCCCCTACTCATATCATCTCCTCCATGACTTACGCCCCTATTCATTCCATGCATCATGTTAATGGGCATGAACGCGCCAAACCTCCCATTGCTAGTCAGGGACTGTGGTCCGACCATCCCTTGTTGTGAATAAGCCTGCATTCTCCCTTGATCATTCATCAGACCATCATGAACGCCCATAGTGTTGACCATGTTCTGCGGGCCGTATAAACTTGAAGTGGGAACGTGGTGGTGCACACTTGACGATGAGTGGCCGGAGCCAGGATTGTTCCACCCGTAAGATGGCCCACCAAGCGCATGTCTTGTATCACCATATCCCCCAGCCGCAGCTGTTGTGCCCAAGCCAGCACCATAGAAGCTATTACCCCCCAAAGCACCTCCCATGCCTCCACCAGGAGTGTCTCCTACTCCTGTGTTCGCTCCCGTATTCCCATTACCCTTCCCATACTCGAAATCCAACGCCCTCTTGACCACATCTTGGCTCAAATATGTGATCAGACTAGGATGAACTTCAGGCAATCCAGTACCCAGATCCCATGCATTTCCCTGAAAGTCCGTCTGAGTGCCCTGTGGAGGGGCAGCTGTCGCTGCTGTCGTTCCAAGAGAAGGAGGGGGCATCTCTGGGACGATTGGACTACCAGAAACACCCTCTGGCGACACAGGCGACGAAATTCCATTCGTGCTACTCGGAGCGCCAGGACTGAGGGTCAAGGTTATTGACTCTGATCGCCTATGTGAGCTTCTCTGCCTTTGCCTTTGTTGTTGGGGTGAGCCTGCTGGGCCCTGTGGTATCTGCGGGGATATTGATCCTTGTTGTGGCCGTCCCTGCGCCCCTCCTTTCCCTTTCCTATCCAACACTTTCATCTGCCCTCCAAAGATAGCAAGATCGTCCTCCAGATCGTCCATTGTCCCAAACATCTCCTTATCCTTTTCTTCTTTCGTCCCGGTCCCAGGAGTCGATGGACCTTGGCTCGGATTGGGTTGTAGATGGCTCGAGATACGGACAGCCTTTTCTTTGAGTTTAGTGAGAACATTCTAGGTGCAAACAGTGTTAATAGCCAGGATGATGAAGAAAAATGCAGCATACCAGCGCCGTTTTCGCTCTCTGAGAGTTAGGAGCACTCCTTTCAAAAATCGACAGTGCCAAATCAAAGTCCCGAATAGCAATAGGCGTAATATTTGAGTTAGGAAGACGCGTCATTACAGTTCCAACAATAATCTACAAGAACGAAGCACGTCAGTATCGCATAAAATAAATAAAGAAAATAACAACTCACCGCTGCAGAAAACGTGTGATACATCAAGAACCAGACCCTCAGCGCCATATCTGCAGATCTCTCAAAGAGGTGTGCAGATGCCTTGATGATGATAGACGCACACCTAAACGCTGTCAAAAACGACGGAGCGAAAGGGCTGAGGAACGGGTTGGTAGGATAGTCCAACATGGCTTGAGCGAAAAAGCTGCGGTGGAGGTATATCATCGCTAAAATAAAATTGTCAGAAAACGCAGCTTTAAATCACCAAAAATTATAAATACTTACTAACAGTGCGATGCTGACTCGCATAAAAATCTCTCAAAGCCAAATGACTACTATGAAAAATCGCAGGTCCCACTTCCTCCTTTCCAACATACGGATTAAAGCTGACAGGAAAACTGATCTCCCTGACTTTCTTATCCAGATCCAAAACGACGTTATAATCCACTGCATCCGCAGAGAGAGTCGTTTGAGCAACAGAGTTGTAAATGTCTCGCGCAAAGGAATGTTTCATGCGCCAAAAGTCGGCTGAAGGGGTTTTTGGAGCTGATGAGGGCGAGGACGGCGTTGCTGATGGAGATGATGCAGCTGATTCTGGGAATTCTTCGTTTGGGAATTCGCAGTCTACGTATGAGAGGTGGATGGCTGGGGGTCGGCCAAGAGCAAGACTCTGTTGGTGATGAAGTCAGGTTTTGCGTTTGGGAGGAGCTAGACTTTGATGGCAGACTAACGTTGGAGACATCGGATGAGAACACCTCCCAGAAGAGGCTTCTTCGGCGTTGAACGATGGCTGGGTCCAGGTTCCATCTGGCACTATCACGGTCTGACAATGTAATTATTTCCTTAAGCAAATCATATTTGTTTTGGCAGAAAGAGAAAGCTCACGTAGTCCAAGCTAAAAAGGACGTGATAATGTTAGAAGATCCAGAATTGACTTTCAAACGTAGCAACTTACACTCTGTGCCAACTTTGCCGCAAAGCTCATCACGCACCACTAGAACAAAAAAAAAATACAATTAATTCACGTCCTCATCAAAAAAGAGTGCCTCAAATCTTACCGCATTATCTCTTGTATATCCCCGACCAGCCAAGCTACAGTACGCAGCCATTAGCCCCATAGCTCTGACACTGTCCACGCCAGGATTCTCATAGACACTCCTACACGACAACCCTGCTCTCCCCAAGTCATAATACTTTTCCGCTTCAGCGTTGAATGGCTTTCTATTAGGGTCCAAAAGTGCTCCTAGGGCAAAAACGAAGAACAATACGGCAAGGTTATGCGACGGATCAGGATCGTGAACATTCTTGGCCTGGGGTGGTACATCGGTTGTAGATTCTGGGCTTTGGGACGAAACTGGATCACCGTCTACGTTATGGGTATGGGCATTGGCTTCAGTGCTGTTCCTATGGTAAATCATCGGCAATAGCTCGTCCAACAATTCGTCCTTCTTCAGAGCTCTGAAGAAGAGCGACCCATGGTCGATGTACGACAGACATAATTCACGGGCTTGGTCATAACTGGGAAGGAAGCTCTCTATGAGAGCTATTCCTGCGTGGTTGCGACGATGTTTGCCAGTGAATGGGAAAAGGTCTGCGATGCGGTCTACGGCCGATAGGTGTCGGAGGTAGGGGTCTTGCGGTGATGGCGAGGCAAGTTCGTCATCCGATGGAATACTCGGAGTTTCTTCGTCCGCTTTCTGTGAAGAAAGTAAAAAAAAAAGAGATCACCAGTCAGTATAAACTGTTTCGCAGGTTGACAACAAGAGATTGAAGCTAACCATCATAAGAGTCTATAAAAAAACGCACATTTCTGCATGAGCACGAAGTACGAAGACGTTGGCTGAGAAAATGCTCACCTCAGAACCAGCAGATCTTCCAAAGTACTGCACTTCCCCAGAGCTCCCCAAGGTAAGGGTTCCAAGCGCATCAATACTCTTCTCAACTTCATTTGTCCCTTTATCCTTCCCTTTCCCCTTCATCCTCTTCGCTCCATCCTTCCCACCTTCACCTGCTTCACCATCCATCTCGTCGTCCGCAGCTGGCTCTGTAGGATTCTCTCTGGCATTAATAGCCTCACTGCCAAACTTTATCCGAAGCAGTTCGTCGGTAAGTAGTGGGTGTCGTTGGTCAGAGACCATGGATTGAAGAATCGCAAGTGCATCCTCGAGTTGGCGGATCCTGTTGCTCATCTCGTATATTTTGTCATGGAGTTGTGTCGTAGAGGCGAGAATGAAGCGGGTTCCTTGGCCTGCAGCTAAGATTCCTATTATTCAAGGCACACACGTAAATTGAGGGGAATGTGAATAGCGAGATGAAGACGAAACACACCTAGAGGACATATGCTTTCGCATCCTCTCCGTAAACACGACGAACAAGGCAGCTTTTTATCACATCTCAACTTCAAACGGCGACATTCTGCACATGATAGCTCCCCTACATGAGACCGGTCAACCGTCAGCGCTTGAGTTCATCATCTGAAAATAATAGCGCACCTCTTGCCCTCTTCCTATCAATATCCCTCAACTCCTCTTCAGTTAGCGCTTTCTGGGTCCGTCTCGAGGATATGACCCTGGTATTATCGACAGGCATGTTATCAGAAAGTGACTCGAGTTTCCACTTCTGATATGGTATTCATAAGTTGCGATCTGTAAAGCTGCAAAATGGGAACCCTCTATGGCCCAAGCGATGTTCCTGAAGTCGCCTCGCTGCTGCTGGTCACCCAAAACCGATGTTATAACCGCTGAGCAACCTATCAATGTCACCGTCGAAAGCAAGCCACAAGTGCAACGGCACGATTCCCACACTGGAATAAGCAAGCATCTGCGGTGTCCCATTGAATTCCAGTAATTGGTTATTCTAAGAACGAAGCCTGCATGTGATGGAAAAAACTCGTTTAATGCGGGGGTTGGGGATGGGGATGGGGATGAATTGATCTGATTCTATGTCATGCTAAAGCGTCCACATGATGATGATCTTCCAATGACCATTGGCCAATAACACAGACCCAAGACGATTCAAGGTTTATTCCCGGCAAACAACTGATTCTGCGGTTCCGGAAAGGTCCAAGGGTGCTGTGGCGCTGCTAAAAAAACCTATGTAAAGATGAGGAAATTTGGATGCAACATTTGGTTTTCGTGATGGGTTTACCATATTTTTATTGCTTGTAAAACTGATCTAAAGGCAATCGACGGTATACGAGGGTCAAGGAGAGATTCTCAAGAGATTCTTGAGGGAAATCAAACAAGTGGCGAGCTGGATCCCAGTGTCCACGTGGCCCTAGCCTCCAGTGCATCATGATCTAATCTAATCTCAGCCTTCTGTATGTGCTCTGGTGAAATCAAACTCGTAACTCGTACCTTTCATACCAATGAAAATGCTCAAATAAAAGCGCATAATTCAGATGATCAACGTATACATGTTACACCAATATAATATAATACGATTCTCAACATGAAGAATAAAATTTAAACGATTCATTCAGTTCTGTTCTGTAGCTGCCAATTGCATTGAGAAGCAAAAATGAGAGCTAACAGTAATAGGATCATAAAAAGCGCTAAGACGCAAAGTGCAATCATACAAGTTACAGGGGTAACATGGTATAAAAAGCCCACTCAACACCACTCCCCGCCGCAAACTCTCAGGTCTCATCCACCATATGATATAAAGGTTAAAAACGTGAAACTGCAATCCTCCTACCTCCCATGCCCAGGCTCCGTTTGCGTCCAATACGACGGCGGCGGATTATCATACGCCGCACTCACATGCGCATGGCGCAATTCCTCCTCCTCCTCCTCCCTCCTCTGCACACCCACACCCACACCCGCACTCTCAAACGCCTCCACCTTCTTCGCCTCCCTCACCGTCGCAAGCGGATGCGCCAACAACGGCGT
>NHTK01001306.1:7481-22559 GCA_002938355.1 Panaeolus cyanescens | reverse complement strand
CACATGATTTTCACCATCCCAGTACCCTTGCAAGCAAGGGAATTTTGATTGGCAGCTTACACAGCGCATGAAGGAATCATATCGTTTGAAGGCTCGGGTCAGTCCCTCCTTGTACTAGTTTCTAGCTCACTCACATGTCATTTCAGTGGCCATTCTGGTCTGTTTAAGTGACAGCTGAAGCGTTTCAGTCAAGTACATGATGGGTAAAGGGGATCATAAACCAGTGCGCATAACTAGTCAGCACATAAATACACAATACATCAGGTTTTTAATCCGTCTATCTGTCGTAAAAGCATCCAAGACTATACAGCCCACCTACGAAGTGGTCCAAATCTGACCCGACTGAAATGTCTCCCATACTATCCATGGTATCTGTCCTCATCATGATCTGCCTGAGTACCCTGATGCAGCAAACCCTCTTCTTCATCAGGAAGAGCATGAAGTGGAGTCCGCGACGATTTCTTCGTCATCTTTTTCTGAGTTTCCTTTGTGAGCTATATAAAAACGATATATCAAAACTTGGGATAAAAATGCAAGAAGGGCGTAAACGTACAGCAACCCATGCCGCAGCACCGACAATCATCACCGTTCCAACGATAGACCATGCTCCCATGATCTCATCGAAGAAGACCATCTGCAGGATGCTGGCAAAAACAATTTGAGAATAAATAGCCAGAGCGCCTCTTCCTGCTGTCTCTTTTTGCAATCCCATTGTCAGAAGCAATTGTGCGACAAATCCAACGAGGCCGATCATCAAGAGCAGTCCAACCCAAAGAAGACGGGTGGGGATCACGATTGGTGCGGCGGATGGAGCGAAGATCATTGAAAGTGTTGAAACAATGATGCAGAGCAGACTGAAAAAGGTCATTGAGTGCATAGGATGCGCTCGTGTGCCAATTGCGCGGATGGACGTATCTGGTTAGATTCAAGTTAGGAATGAACAGTCAGAACAGATTGATGCCTATAGAAATACGCACAAGCGCCGGTCGCGCCAAGAACACCGACTAGGGCGACACTGATGAATTGAAGAGCATTAGCTGCTGGGTTTTTGTGTCGAGTCAATGAAACACCCACCCAACGGCAACCATTCGTTCTGAGGATGTTCCTTTCTCGCCTGGGTCTGGTCGGTCTGAACTTCCGAACAATGCAGCTGGACGTGCAATTAGAACAACACCAGCCAGACTTATTACTAAAATAAAGTAAATTAATTGAGGGTCTTTATTGGCGATAAAGCCGCACTTACGTCCTGCCAATGCCTGGCGTTTTGTAAAGGTCTCTCCTAACAACAATGCTCCAGCTATACCCGTCGTTATAGGTGCAAGGAAAGTCAGGACAGTCGCATCAGATAGTGTGAGGTATTGAAGAGAATAGTAAATCCCGAAGAGGCCAAAGTATCTGTTGTATTGAGCGTTAGTAAAAGTCCCTGGACTATAACATTCAAAGGGAATAGATGCAAAATGCGCTGGACAGTGAATTATATGGTGGCAGATAGTCTCTAACAGCCGAAACAAAAGAACAGCAAAACGTGAACTTACCCAAAGAAACCACGGCACACAAGGAGAAGGCGAACACCCTTAGGTCCAAGGAAAGGATCAGGAACACCTGCTGCTAGCCTGTCCGCATAGGTTAATTAGACAATCAAATTCATTCAAATGAAAAGCAACGCACATGTAGGTGATGCAGCATATGTAAGTGATAACCTGAATACAAAATATTGAGTGCTTTTTGTTAGATTTTAAAAGGTCTATGTAAACATACCATGCGAACCCACACCAACTGGAGACAAAAAATACAAATTAGATGAGCCCAATCAAATGCAAAGGCACAAAACACGCACCTGCAATGCGCCCATAGGAGGATCTATTCCATTCAACACCTTCACTGCGGTGTTCATGATAGAAAAAAACGCCTGCGAGCCCGTGATAAGCAGCAACCCCGTATTCGCCTTCGTTATCTCTTTCGACCATTCCAGAGCACGATGCATCCGTTTCCGTACTGTCCTAACCAAGCGACCTATCCGTGTCCTCCCCCTTCTTGATGCGCGCTGATGGAGCGGGTCATACTCGTCGTCTTCGCTATCCGAGTCGCTCATCAATATACTCTCGTCGTCCCCATCGCCATTTCTGCTAATCCCATGAGCATTCTGCACTTTGTGAGAAGTTTCACTTTTGTGGTTCGATGAAAAAGATCGCGAGGATTTTCTCGAGGGTGGTGTTGAACTTGTGTGTGTTGTGGTTGAAGTCAAGTTTTGGTTCGATGAGGATCCCAACAAAGAGTTGCCGGCTCGGGGATTGTTGAGGACCGGTGGTGTGACAGTGGTGTTGGCTTCAGGAATGTTGGAAAACGATGAGTATTCCGGTGTTTGCACAACCTGCGATGGGTATGGGTTTCTCGAAGCCATAGTGTGACTGTGGTAAGAAAGATAAAGCCAAAGTCTCAGAGAGTCTCGAGTACCGGTGTATGAACGCGTGAATTAGATAAGTTTAAGCTCCAGCGCTAGCAGCTTCGACAGGCCTACTCCAGCGCCAATGTCAGATTTTCAACACACGGAGAAGAGAAGGAAAGAAGGGGGATGGTAAACAAACGTCGACCACGCTGTTTTGTCTGGATGTAAATATAAGTCACGGACATTGCGGCGCAATGATGAAATAAAAATGCCTCTCGGTTAGCGAGCCGTGGTAGACTTGATTCAGCTGGAATTCCAAAATCAGATAATCAATGCGGTCCAATGGGGTTGTGTAGTATGTCAATAGATACTAATAGTAGATATGCAAACGGGGAGATTTTCGATTCAGCCTTCTAATAATTCACGTTGGTCTCTATTCTCGAATGCCATTTTTGCCTTGAATTTCGAGCTAGGATGCAGTTTTGAAAGTGTGGGTTACAAAGTCTTGACGGTTTAATGATACGCCGAACGCTCAATTGACCCAGGTTCAGGGTAGGAATAGTCATAGCAAACAGGGATATGAACTGTTTTCCAAGGGTCTACCGTCTTTACGATATCTCTGCTTTCGGTCTTCATCGGATAATCTGCCAAACTACAGTCATGAGGTCCATTGTAATACAGTTATGCTACATCTAATACAAATACAAGAAGAAAGAGGAGGCTGGGAGCAGGTGTTATAGCACTGGTAATACAGTCCTTTTCATGATATCGACACGTCCATGTAATTGACTCAATGACCTGAGAAACAGGGAACATCAGCAACATTCCACGATGTTACTTATGCGAAATGAAACCCACCCAATATCCTGTTACACAGATCTTCGAATCTGGTTCGGTATTGTTCGGCAATCGAGTCGCTAAAGGAGGCACAAGATTCCAATGACATTCGCGGAGCACTTGCAGGAGGACCCGCTTTTGTTCGAATGAATGTCAGCGTACAAAAAAATTGATAAGAGATAGATGGATCATGGCACGCACTTTGTAAATGGGAAACATAAAACAGAGCAGATATGTCATGAGCCCAATGAAGCAACGACGCATTTTGGTCAATCGTCGCGCGCCATGTTCCTAAAGTGTCATCAACCACACTTTCTAATTCCACAAGATACGGGCATTTCGACTTGAGCGCCGGCGCAGTGTTACAAAGTCTGCGATGTAATCTATATAGTTTCGAGTGCATTTTCTTCAGTGCCTAGTAGTTTAAGCGGATCTAATCAACATTTGAAACGCGCCAGATAACTAAAACGAACTTACGAGAACTTCATGTATATCCGGATTCTGTACTGGATATTTTTTCAGTCGCGAAACCAACAATGTAGCCTGCCTCCGTGAAACATGATTCTTGTGGCCTTGCTGCTCAACAATAGGACTTGCAGCATACGGCGAATGCTTGTCTGGCAACATCTCCCAAATAAGCGACAATAACTCATTCGAAGCAGCAGCCTGCTTCCGGCTCGATGTTCGCCGTCCTGGAAAATCAAAAGTTGACGATGTTGACGATTCCCTTGAAATGCTGGAATGCTGAGCAGTCCTATTACTCATCGAGACTTCCAAATCATACTGAACCTCCCCCAAAAATCCTCGTGTATCTTCGTTACCCCAATACTCGATTATGAGATAGGACCAGAGAGGGACATGAGAATCCTCCGCGTCGACGATATGGGCTGGTTTCTCACAGCGCGAGGCAGCAAGGGCATTTAACGATGAACACATTGTTGGTGTAAGCGGTCCAAGGAGTTGAAATTTGCAACACGCCAATCGAGGAACAAGCACTTCCTCTTGCTGAGTTTTTGCCAATCGGAAGAGAACTTCAGTCGAAGGAAGTGGGATGTCGAGATATCGAATACCCTTTGTCAGCTCCAGAATAGACAGTAGCGTATCGGGATTCTCGTGAACAACACGAGAGGTGCTGTACGATATGCGGAGGCTCTTCAAGGCGGACTTCTTTGAGGGTGAAGCGTCCACCGACTTTGTCAGCAACGAAAGGGAGGTGTTCAATATTTCCCTATGATCGCCACAAACCATAAGCTCCTCCAACGCAGGAAGAATGAGATTATCAAGCAAGGTCGGTGAAACCTGGTAATGACGATATTGAAAGAAAAGTGTTTTGAGATTCGGCAGGACGACTGTATCGTGAAGTGGGGCCATATGTTCACTTCGTAGACAGAGCGTTTGAAGAGTTGATGCGGATTGCAGGGCATGGCCGATACCCTCAACGTGTATCGACTCCAGGGAATAACGCAAAAGCTGCGATTTTGGGAGTCGCAGGCTAACCTGGCTTCTGCACTTGAATGATACGTCCGTCAGACGAGGTGCAACGGCAAAAATGTCCCAGTCGACGTCTGAATTATCCGCCCATGAATGCCAAAGGGTCAAAGAGAGACCGCGTAATTGCGGTATCCGGTTCTTGATTCTGTTTAGGTGCGAAAATGTCGAACTCGTCATCTTGATGACCACGGTCTCCCAACGATCAGAGTGCTTTATCAAGAGATCGAGAACAGGACACTTTTTGGGCAGCCATGCTGTGCGAGCCTCGATGTAAACATGCAGTGGAAGGTTCCCAGTACAACCGAGGATAAAGTCAAATTTTGCGTGCTGGAATTTATGGTCGTGGAAGTTGAAGCGGTCAAATGTCAGATGCGGAAGAGTGTTCCACAATTCCGGGGTAGATAAAGCCACATTTCTCCACTTGCGGCACACCCCGGTCAATGCCCAAGGCAACGTAAAGTCCTCTTGCCATATATCTGACGAAGAGAACTTTGATGGGATATACCTTGGTGCGTTTATGAGGAATATTTCCTGCAAGATTTCTGGTGGTAAGCGACGAAGGGGTGATAATAGGGATTTCAGTTGTGATATCTGTTCTTCCAACTGCGCTATCTGCGGTAAACGACTGCGCGAATTGCTGGCTGTATCCGACAGGACCCGTTCGTGAGGCGTCTGGAAATGAGATGCGAGGCACGTTTGCCGTTCCTCAATGGATCTAACAATCGACTCGACTTCTTCATCGTTTGGTGGGTCATTGGAGGTGTAAAGATGGCGTATCGGCGGCATCGCTGTGCTCGTGTTAAACAGCTTTCGCGCAAGCTGGACGGTTTCAGCGTCTCTCCTGCGTGAACGTTGCAACCATTCGAGAGCTTTTCTAGACGACAAGAGCTTCTGGGTGCCCTTCCTCCACCAGGAGTGTCCATATATCCTTGCCCACTCGTCCATGGTCTGCACTCAATCAGCAAGGGCACCTTGAGTCAATCGATAAAGATTGAGTGACAAAGAACGCCCACATACCTGACATTCGTATTTTAATCGCTTTGACACTGCCTCAAAGTCCCACAGGCCAGGCATGACTTGCTACTGCACATTCCGGTTTCCGATGCTCAGTGCACGATAAGACTTGAAATAACGTATACACTCACCTATAAGCTCTTGTGGTTGTGCCCAACGACGATGTAGCGTGCTGATACAGCTAGTTAAATGGCAAGAATGAAAGAAATATATCATCCTTGAGCTCAAAATAGCACGGAGTAATAAGGGTATCCGCAGAGCGAAGTATCCTCGGCAAATGCGTCATGGGTGGGTGCCAGTGGTGTCATCGCTCAGATGAGATGGGTGTATGATGTGATGTCACTGTGACTTTAATGAGGCTCTTACTCGACCTCAGGGGTTTATTATCTTGTAAAAACAGAGGGTAAATTTGGTAGATCATGGTACGGTGGAGAGGTGCAAAGCCGACGGTCACAGAGATTGGTTGAAATGGGACCGGCTATTGCCGGTGCCTGGTCCGACCAATCATCACAGGGAAACTCAACTTGAATCTGAACGGTTATTATCTTGATTCTTGAAGCTCGTTCTGACTAAGGGACTGTCTTGGAGTACCAGATCCTATCTTTCTGACTACTGTCCGACGCAATTGACCCACCATTCGAAGAATGGGCTTACAAGAACTTGAATGCGGCTGTGTCCTCACTTCAAAATCTCTGGACACTCGTACTCGTTGACTCGCAGAACCTTCTAAAAAATTCTATGCACTGCTTCAATGGACAGGCACACGATTTATTGGAAAACGAAGAAAAAAAAATACATTACAAATCGCACACCAATTGAAGGATTCGAAGATCAGGTTCTTAGGACTTGCTGCCACTGGTTCATTCTCAACAATTGTTCTGGGTATGGCTTTGAAATTGCACTCCATTATACGAGTAAATGTTAAGGATGTTGATATTTTATCTCTTCGCGATAGAACACAGCACTACACGCAGACATCTTGTTCTCCAGGGTGATGTTCTTCACCTCTGGACCGACCAGTGGTGTTAACCGTGCTCCAGTTTCTCCATCGCGTTCTTGTTCCAGCTGGTACATAAGAATGTGCTGCACCAACGACCACTATGTAAGAAATTTACAATATGAACCCAGTTCCTGTTCGCATTTTAACATGCATCTATTCTTCAGGGTGACATCCTGCCTTGCCAATGGACATGCGCATTTTCTTCCTAGATTTTAGATTTATTCAAAAAAAAGGTCGTTGGTAACGATGAACACAACAATCATATCATATTAATATTCTAATTTCTTGACATGTCAAGATGACTTTCACCTCTTGAGCGTTCGATAATCTCTCCAGCGCGTCTACTTAAGAGATCAGCGGTGTCAGGGGAACCGCACGCGAGCAGGAAAACCAGGGAAAGATCGTCATTCTCGATCAACTCAACATTTAATTTTAATTTTGCACGACCCATCAATTATTCTCGATTCCCCATTCAGGCGGCAACACCGGTCCAAACCCGCTCAACTCGTATTCAACACGGCCTTTCATAAATTCCACATCCTCCTTCTCTTTCATCAACAACTGCAACAACTCGTCGCGATCTTCCGTATTCAAATCCAAATCCCCCATCACCCCTCCCTCACCCTGCACCACCCCACCCCCACTCATCCCCTCAATCTCCTCCTCCACCCCCCTCCCCCTCATCTTCAACCTCTCCAACCTCTCCCTCAACCCCTCATACAAAACCCTCCCAAACGGCATCCTCACCACCCCATTCCCCGCCGTCTTTGCCGGCTTCTCAACTTCGAAATTCGTGTCGATGCTGTAGCGTGATACGGCGGTGTTGAGGATGTGGAGAGCGGAGGGTTGGGTGTTGATGAATTTGGTGATGGGAGTGGGGTTGGAGGGGGAGGGGGAGGTGGGAGATTTTGGGTTTGGGTTGGTGTTGGAGGTTGTGAATGACTAGAAGGGTTGATTTAGACGCCCGTGGTTTTTACGTTACAACTTGGACGTGATGCGTACCTCCCAATACCCCCTCCGAAGCTCCTCGAATCGCTCCAATGCCTTGTTCATCGCCGTCTCTCCCTTTTTTCTCCTCTCTTCACCTCTCGAGCTCTCCACCCCATCACCAGCATCCGATACCCCCAACTGATCCCACATCGTCGTAGCAATCGTCACATTCCCCGCCGCCTGTACCCCCGAAAGGAGTTTAAACAGCTCAATCGCGCGCTTCCTATTCCCTCCCATACGCACATCCGTGATTCTGTCAAAGTAGATGATGTGGTTGATAAAATGGGTTCTGCCAATAAAAAAAAATAATGTGATTAACCTTCACGTTAATTATAAAATACAACTTTCATTTTGATTAAATTTAAAACGACGGACCACCCACGTACCTCTCATATAACCACCCCACCACCCCATTCACAACCGCATTCTCTGATATTTTATCATCGGCCATTCCAGGCGTGTCGATCAACACAATTCGCTGCGCGGGGTTGGATGATGTGGGGCTGGGTGTTATACCGTCGATAAAGTATTCTTGGAGTGATTGGGTGACGCTTTCGAGTGTGTTGCCGGAGATGGCGAGGGTGGGTTTGGAGGATGGGCAGAGGGTTTCTATGAACTGGATATACATGTATGATGTGGAGTGGAAGGTTGGGTTGGGTTTCGTTAATGTACGGTTGGAAAACAGAGAAAAAGAAGGAAGAGAGAGAGAAGGAGTAGACGTACAGTACTTTTTCCAGATCCTGTAGTCCCCAATAACCTATCATTTTCCAGTAAATTTCAACAATGATATGTTAGAATATTAATGCGTGATACATACAGGATTTTATAACACCCTCGTAAACTCTCTCCTCTTTTTACACGTCTTGCAGTGATGGGATGGGTAATGGTGAGATTATCGAGCTCGAATCCGGATTCATTATCACTGGCCATGGTGAATGGTTTTGCTGAAGTCATTGATGGTGAGGTGGTGACGTTGAGCGCTGGCCTGTTGTATGCGAGCGCTTAACCTTCAACTTGAACCTGAGTAGAGGTACGCGTAGAATCGTCGAAGGTATTGATATCGATGTAACAGTGGAGGGTAGAGGATACGGGGATAGAGGGTTTTGTTTTGGGCATGGTAGGTACTATTAGATCTAAAAATAGCTATGATGCCAATAGTTAGGCTGAGTACATGTGCTGGGTGCTATATATGTTACGAGGCCTGAGGTAGATGTAGGAAGAAGGTATAATACCATGACTACTGCCATCTAACTTGCTGTGATTCGAATCATTGACATGATACATATGCTAAGAATCGAAGTCAGAATTAGAATATTCTTAGGGGCGGTGTGGTGTGGTCCTGTCATGTCATTGTAGATGTACACAAGAGCTTTATAGCAACTTGAACCATTGGGGAGATCTAGCGTACGCTCTAGAACCATCAATTACTCAGCCACCTCACCGACATGGCATGGTAAATGACGTGCCTCCGAATCATAGCATCATACCACAGTAACCCAACTTCGAAAGTCCAATGAACACTTCTTTAAGTTCTTGACACCAATACCACCGCTCTAACCACTTATTCACCCATTCAATCTCTTCAAGTTCTCCCGAGATGACCCAAAACATCACATAGCATCGCAGAGCAGATAACCAGAACCACCCCATTCTCGATCCTCATTCTCACCAGCCTTCGAAGAGATAGGGGCTCCATCCCCCTGACGCTTTCATAATTCATTCCCACGTTCAATGATGCGCAATCACATGATGATACCAGCGTTACCATCACACGCGTCACTGTCACAAATCGCTAGCATCAGAGTCACTGGCAGTGCTGAGTGTGCTGGAAACAGGACTGGAACTCAGTGCGAGCTAGCATTGAGCATATACTAACTGCGCTAGACTGTACTTCGTCTTTCGAGGTCAAAATCTTGGGTATTGTAGAAAGAAGGAGCGAAGAGTGAGAGGGTTGTTGGTGAGTGACTTTTGGTTTTGGTTTTGGTTTGATGGAAGTGAAAGAGGATAGCTGATTCTTTTTTTTTTCTTTCATTGCTTTTCTTTTGCGCTGCTTTGTTTTGTCGGTTAACTTCAACCTGATTTTCTCTCTTGCTCCGCTCTGCTCTGTTTGACTATGATGGATAACCACCTCCGCCCTCCTCTCCTCTCCTCTCCTCTGCTCAATAATACTCTACTCTCAACTCAGCTCAACTTAGCTCGCTTATCTTTTCTCGCCTCAACTCGACGGCTGCATTCTTGAATATTCACCATCTTGGATTGTCGCTTGACACACGGCTAATTAGTTATCATCCGATTAGAATTCGGCGATAACTTGGGACTTGCAATCGCATCATTGACACCAGGGGCATTGACAACTGAACTCGAGTTGTGTACATCCAACGAGGAGAAAAGGAGCAAAGAACTGGAAGGAACGCGGAATATTAGCGCTTGGGCATTCAGCATTCAAACATTCAACAACTGGACTGAAGAAGTGGTATCGGAGGAATTACCAAACCCACACATACACACACGCCTCGCCGCATTTCACCTCCACATTGCACACCCTTTTCATATCTTCCCTTCCGTCTCCTCCCCTAACCCCACACGCACGCACTAGTCCTTTTTCTTTCATCTTTCATCAACCTCTTGATTTTTTTTCTTCTTGATTTGATTCTTTCTCATCCCATCCCATCCCATCGATATCTACGATTCCATCCTTTCACTTTTGACCCACAAAATCAAAAATCAAAAACCCCGAACCGTATCCGAAAATAGTCCAACTCCAACCCAAGGCAAATCTATAAGAACAACAAGAAGAAGACTTTGCAATGGTGACATCCACGACAACCTCTCCCCACTCCAAAGGCGGGGTGTGGACGTCTCGTTTTCCTTGGACGTCGCTAAAAAGCGAGTGCCTGCGATTAATCGTGTCGCAGTTGGTGGATACGTTGCCTGGTGAAAACGTGAGTTTGGGTAAGGCTCGGTATGTGATGAGTCGAAAGGAAGAGATGATTGAGTTTCTGGGGGATGTTGAGAGGAGTGGATGTGCGTTTTCTTGATTCATTCATGATTTTTTAAAATTGATTTATTTGTTTATTTTATAGTACAAGAAGCATTCCAAAAGTATAGTGAGACACTGGCGTCTTCGAGTAGTTTAAAGACGAGTGTGAAGCGCAAGAGTCCAGAGGGGGATGTGTCGTCTGGGGAGGGAGATGAGGATGCAGAGGGAGAGACTGATGCGGATGAGGAGGGGTATAATACGCGGTTCAAGGGAGTGAAGAGGGTGAGAGTGGGAGAGGCGGATGAAGAGGAGGAGGTGGCGGCAGTGAAAGAGGAGGTGAAGAATGTAGAAGGGTCGGGGAAGAAGAAGAGAGGGAGGCCTAGGAAGAGCGAGAGTGGTGATAGTCCGCCCAAGCCGAGAGGACGACCGAGGAAGAGTGTTGTTGAGGGTGATGGTACGCCGAAGAAGCGGGGTAGACCGAGGAAGAGTGAGGAGGAAAAGGAGAAGAGGCCGAGAGGGAGGCCGAGGAAGAGTGTGACGATGGGAGAGGGAGAGAGTGTTAAGCAGGTGTTTGATGGAGTTGTGTTGAAAGCGAGAAAGGCAGTTGTTCAAGTAGCTGATGAAGGAGATATGGATGCTGAAGGAGAAGAAGACGATCAAGTACAATTGTCAAGTCTTGGTGATTCAAATAAAGGTAATTGTTTTTTATTTAATAAAAAAAGAAATAAAACTGAAAATGAACAGAAAATGATGATAATACTATGGTGTATACTCCTGAAGAGGCAGTAGTATAAAGTAGAAATAAAATTGATAAATATTCACACGGTTTGTTGACTATGACTAGCACGTTGACCAAGTATTTTATTATAATCAAGGGATCTATTGTTGCTGGTTATGCTCGCATTGACAAGTCTTTCGATCCCTCTCTTTCTTTTAAAAGACTAAAACAATATAAATTTACTTTTTCTGATTTAATCTACGTCTTTCACTTTGCTTCTGCTTTACTATGGCTCACTCTCATGCAATCCCCTCCTTTTCCATTCAAACTCGCCATTCCAACTCTGCTCACCATTGGTCTCGTTCTACCTGCCACTAATCAAATATTAATCCCCGCCATTCCAGCCATAACTTGGCTTCTGATGTGGTACTCGTCACGTTTCATGCCTTCATCATGGCGTCCTGCCATCTCCGTCTCCCTCCTGCCCACCCTCGAATCCGTTCTGTATGGTGCCAACATCTCCGACATCCTCACCCGCTTCACCCATCCCATCCTCGACCTCATCGCCTGGCTTCCATATGGCGTCTTCCACTTTGTCGTCCCCTTCGCAGGCGCCCTCATCGTCTGGCTCTTCCGCTCCAAACCCGTCCTCAAAATGTGGGCCCGCACTTTTGGATACATGAACATTATGGGCGTGCTCATCCAACTCGTCCTACCATGTGCTCCACCATGGTACGAGCTCATCCACGGCCTTACACCCGCCAACTACGCCATGAAAGGCTCTCCTGGTGGTCTCATGAGGATAGACCGTCTTTTCGGCGGTAACGGCTACACCAACGGCTTCACCAACTCGCCACTCGTATTCGGCGCATTCCCATCCCTCCACGCAGGCAACGCTACCCTCGAAGCTCTCTTTTTCTCCCACTTTTTCCCGCACACTACCCGATACGTCTGGGCATATGCTGGGATTCTGTATTGGAGCACGATGTACCTCACCCATCACTACCTCATCGACGTCGTTGGAGGGGCGTGTTTGGCTATTGCCTCGTTCTACTTTTTCCTGCCTGATGAGCTCAAGTCCCAGGCGGGTGCTACGGCGCCGCCTGCTAATTTTTCGGTGGCGGGGGTGTTGAGGGGCAGGAGCAAGTACGAGTTGTATGATCTTGAGGATCCGAGGAATGCGAATGGGGGTGGTGCGTTGGGGTTGGGAGGTGTGCCGGGGAGTGCGGGGGGGATGTTGGGTGCTAGGGAGTTTGATGTGGGCAGTGAGCCGGATTCGGAGGATGAAGAGTTGGGCGATATTGCGTATAGGAGTCCGCAGCCTCAGGCTCAATCTCAGTCGCAGGCTCAGAGTGGGAGTGGAGAGACGCCGAAGAAATCGATTCCTGCCCATATTAATACCAGTGTTGGGAAGCCTAGAGGGCATAGGCATACAGCTTCAATTGCCAGTTTGATTAGAGGTGATGAGAGGGGTCCGGAGGATGGGTGGAGTCCTGTTGCGGGTAGTTTTGGTGTTACTAGGGGAGAGTAGGCGTTATGTTTGGCTAGAGGGTTTGACGAGGGGAGGGGGTGAATGCTTTACGAGGGGAGTGGGGAAAAGTTCATACCACCTAATCCTTTTTTTCTTTTTTCCTTGGAGTTGTGGATAGGATACGTGGATTAGAGTTAGATCATTCATACCATACCATTAATTCAGCACATCTCATCTCATCTCATTTCATTTTTTCTATATATTTATTATTGGTCATTGGATTGGATGTTTAAACGCGTCTTTTGGTGAATATGTATGAATTTTGGGTATTCAGGAAGAATGATATACCCTTGATCTAGGGATCTACAGCAGTTGTTCTTGGTTGGCGTCGGGCAATGACTGGGACTTGGAGGTGTCATTGTTGCAGTCTCAAGCGTCAGACGCGTCGAAAAAATCTATCACCTCGAGTCCTCAGCCCGTTCTCGTTCTCGAATTTTATAATTAATTCGACCCACAATCATCTCAATCTCCTACGACAACCTAAAATATTGCTTTGTAGCTTCAACACTTCAAGTTCTCCCCTCTGATCTCTCATAAACTAACTGATACACCGACAGCGTCATTCGTTCGTGGGGCTGTTTTGCTGTTTTGGCAGTTTGAGCGCTGTGATGCCAGTGGCTAAGTTGCCAGTGTGAGCGATGATGCCGTGTGGTGGAGGGTCACGGTGTGGTATTGGTGATGGAGTTTGAGGCCTGAGGCTTTGAGCAGTTGGGGTTCATGAGTGCCGGGTAATGATTCAGACTGTGGACTTGGAGGTGTAATTGGTACTTCAACCAGCAATAGGTTGGTGGGTGAAAAGCTGCGCATGCCAGTGCGTGGATCAGGATGATGACTCGGATGCTGGTGTACTTGATGCCCTTTGACGGTGCTATCTTCTGAATTCAGGGTATACGATACGCTCCTCTTGCTATATGTATAGTAAGTATAGTAGTTTGAACAAGCGCTAGCTTTGAGGCGATGCGTCAAAACACGTACTCGTACTTCAAGCTTTAGTGTCATTTTTTCTTCCCGGATCCCTGTGAAATACCGTAACGGCCCGGGTCATTTTGATATTTTTAACAGATGAGATTGGAGCCCCGAGTTTTGTCTGTTGGCTTTACATACGTTGTTTGGATAGGCGCATTTTCAGGTTGACTTCTTCTTCTTTTTTCTTTTGTAGTTTTGTCAATTTTGTGACGATGAACAGTGCAACGCTCTTCCACGCTCGGAGCTCACATTTTGCTTGACGGGTATGTTGATGGCCCTGAACTAAACTTAGGGGCTAAGCAGTCCGTTTATCATATGTAGGAGATGGAAAGACGATTAAACAGAGGTTAGAGGGAAGTTAGTGATCCAGCTATAGGTAGGAGATCTCAAGTTTGAAATGCTGGCCCGTCATCGGCGCTAGCGACAGACTCCGCTTGGGGCTTGGTGATTGTAAAATATTTGGTGTCGATTGTATGTTGTTTTTTTTTTTGGATAAACAAGACGTGGTTCCCCCCAGGTGAGTACGATGGGCTGTTCACCCATTATTGACAGGGCTGCTAATAATAGGGTAGGGAAGGAGAGGAGATGAGCCGTGAAATAAAAGCAAGTTTGCTATCGCGCGTTAATGTTGTATTGCCAGTGATTATGAGAAGGCGTGAGTCCAGAGATGTTGATTCGTCGCCAAGAATGATTGTGGTTGGAATGAAGCGGACGAGTTGCACTGGGCCACTGCCCACAAACTGCCCAACCAGTGAGTCACCGGTGACCACTGACCAGTGACCACTCAGCACTGCCACTGGCGTCTATGTTATATCACGCGTAACGAGTGTAACAGTCACGAAGGATTTTCGAGTCAACCCATTTTCGAGCCGAGTCTTTCCCTGTCTTTCCCTGTCTTTCTGCTCTCAGCCTTCAGGTTCTGATTAATATTGAGAGCTGGATAGCGCTCATGCTGAGGTTGGAATAAAGCGGACCACGGGCATTGGCGGCTACTAATAGTGGACGCAGTCGTATGCATCGCACGGTTAGTATTACCGATATTGACTAGAGCGAATGACCGCAAGTGCGGCATTTACCCTTGCTTGCATAAATAGAAAGCAAAAAAATGCAAAGAACTAGACAATATCATGAGCCTGATATTTTGATTAATAAAATATTTCAAGTT
>NHTK01001305.1:0-22541 GCA_002938355.1 Panaeolus cyanescens | reverse complement strand
TTCATTTATTCCCGCAAGCAAGGGAAATGCCGCTGTGCGGCCATTCGCTCTAGTCCAGTATAGAAGCAAATAGGTATATTGTACATATATTGTTGTATCGTTTACTTACTCACTACTTCATCCTGTACTTTGAACTGCAACATCCAACCGATAAAATGACATAAATCTAGTAGTCCCACTTCCTAAAGGCTGCGTCGATAACCTCCGCTTGGGTCTTCTTGTAAAGCACACCGACACCTGGGGCAGGAACCGGGCTCTGCTCCCTACCAACGACCACCAGTTTCTCCTGGATGCCTTCGTCTCTCATGACTGCTTCAATTCTCTCCTTCACATGAGGCAGAACACCCTGATTTCTCGGCTCCTCATGCACAAAGCCAAACTCATCCGCGCAAGGATACTTCCTCAGCACTTCACCTAGCTCTTCGAAGGGGAAAGGTGCGATCTCCTCAATACGCACAAACGCAATGCTAGATGGGTCAACATCAGTTGCACCAGCAGCGTCAACAAGTGATTGGCGGTGCTTGACAAGGTCGTAGTAGAGCTTCCCTGAGAGAATCACTACACGCTTGACCGAGTTATCATTCTGGACTGTCGGATCAGCAAGGACGGGTTGGAATTTTGTGCCTGGAGCCATATCTTCGAGCGTCGAGCTGGCAGCCTGAAATTAGGAGTCTATAGTGAGCACCTTGGTAAATGACATGGTTTGAAAAACGAACCGCAAGTCTCAGCAAACCCTTTGGACTGGCGACGATGAGAGGTTTCCTATAATTCCTCAAGAGTTGTCTTCTCAAAAGATGGAAATATTGGGCGGGGGTGGTCGGGTATACCACATGCATATTGATATTAGGTCGAGGTTCAGAAGAATCGTAGCGGTCGTTGGTGAGTTGAAGGAAGCGTTCGATGCGGGATGAAGAATGTTCAGGGCCAGCACCATCGAGACCGTGTGGAAGCATCATGACGATAGCAGATTGCTTCAGCCATTTCGCTAATAGAAAGTATAAGTTATACGTGCGAATGGATCTCGAGGATAAAATGGCTCACTTTCTCCAGATGAAATAAAGGTATCGATAATGACCTGTGCTCCATTGAAGAAATCGCCGAACTGTGCCTCCCAGATGGGCAAGAGGTTAGGCTTCTCCCAGCTGAGTCCATATTCGAACTAAATGGATAGGTTATCGACCAGACCAAATTAATCAGTTGGACTTGAAAACTTACCCCAAGGACTGCAAATTCGCTCAGAGAACTATTCGCCAACTCCAACTTTCCTCTCTCGCCTGCAGTCTGGATCGCAAACTCGTTCAAAGGAACAGTAACCTTCTCCGTCTTCTGATCAACCAGCATGGCATGACGATGGCTGAAAGTTCCCCTTCCGACATCTTGACCCGAAATACGAACGTCGTTTCCTGAAATCAGAAGTGTACCCATTGCCAGTGCCTCAGCAGTTGCAAAGTCCAGTCCAGCTCCCGTCTCCAAGCTCTTAAGCCTGTTCTTGACATGTCGTCCAAGTTTCGAATGTATTTCGAAGCCTTGAGGGATTTCCACGCTTCCTTTACCAACTTCTTTGAGCAAGCCAACATCAACACCTGTATCGGGTTCGTGATTAGCCGAGGCACTTGCAGGCCACACGATGCCGCTCCATTGCTCGGAAAGCATCGACGCAGAAGGAGTGTAGGACGAAACGCTTTGAAGCTCGGATTCAAGGTGGGATTTGTAAGATTGGCGGACGTTTGAGGCTTCGTTTGGCGAGATAACCTCGTCAGCCTGCAGAAGGGATGAGATAGGAACGGAGACAAGAATAGAATGATACATACAATCAATTTCTCCTCGTAGAGCACAGGAACCGACTTGCGAGCTGCAATCTTTTCGTACATCAAAGGACTGGTGAGGTTGGGAAGGTCGAGCTCGTTGTGTCTGTCATTCAACGAAATTAGTGTGTCATTGGGCGTCGATATGCATTACAACCGGACATACCCCCTAAGAGAAATGATTTAGTAATTATTTTGCAGATATTCGAAAAGCACGCACCATCGTCGATAAACCAAAAGGTCGACAATAATATCCTTTCTGAAGTAATTCCTATACCTGAAAGCAATGTCCATTGCCCGAGCCACGTCTTGACGAAGATGAGGAATCAGATACAACAGTATATTGGACGTAAAACCTACCTTCGGGATAATCTCCGTTGACGTGTAGGACAGGGGCGTTAATCATCTTTCCGATATCCGAGCAGTAGAGTGAGGAACGCGCGTTGGACGCCGGAGTCGTGTAGCCGATACTGAACAGTGTCAGACGTTGTATTCTTACAAGTCAACCGAGAAACCTTGTACTCACTTGTTGCTGCGAGAAAGGCAATTAGCATCGATTTCGAACCACAAGATGAGAAAGACAACTTACTCAACCACCAAATGCACACTTCCACCACTCGTGAAATGCGGCAAATTGCTTAAACCCAATGATTCCATAACGATACCCTGACCTGTAAAGGCTGCGTCTCCGTGTAGTTGCACACACATCACTTTGTCGCCCAATTCGCAGTCTTCAGGCGAGGTCTTGAGAAGAGCATACTGTTTTGCGCGTGTTTTGCCCATTGCGACGGGGTTGACGGCCTCTGCAACAAGAAATGGTAGCAATTGAGAATTTTAGATAAAATTTGACCTGAATGTTACTGTACCGAGATGCGAAGGATTAGGGAGAAGAGAAACCTTGAGCTCATGTGTCGAACCAGAGGGATCGTTATACGCAAGCGTTGGGGAGGAGACTGATACAACAAGTTTAATTGCAGAATGTTGTTAGCCTTAAGTTCTTGCAAAACGGCTTGCATTGGACGTACCGAGATGGCTCAGGACGTCACCTTCCGCACCGAGCTCTTCAGGAATTTCGAAGCCTCCTCGGATCTTGTGGAACATTCCCGCAGGGGAATATTGAAGGAGGTCAGTAAGTAGGTTGAGTCTACCTCGGTGGGGCATTGCTAAAAGTATATCCGATCAATAGGGAATTTCTGATTGATGAAATGGTGGTGTACCGAGGATAATGTGCTGCAAACCGGCTAAGGGGACCCAGCGTCAATCAAATGGCCATTTTTACCAAGAAATTACGGACCTAGCGCAGCAGCAGAGAACAAGGAATCGAGGGCTGGTAACATCGATTCACCACCTTCCAAACCGTACTATGAAAGAATGTCAAAAACGCACCTCCGAAGTCATTGATGCATCACTCACCCGTTTCAAATTTGGGAATTTGAGTTGCAGGAAGTTGTCGAACACTTCACTACGAGCAAGCAGACCATGAATCCTCTTCCTGTGCTCGTCTTTAATCTCAATGAGAGGCCTATCATTGGGAGACGGTAAAGTTTGTGATTCGAGCAAGTGAGAGAACCACAAGCGTTCGGTTTTGGAAGGGGAGTGCATATACTATTTTTAACGATACGATATGATTAGACACCAAGCCGTAAGCGTTTGAGAGCGTGCCGGAGCGTACCTCATGTGCGATGTTGCCAACGTATACCCGCCTTAAGCCCTCCTCAATTTCGCGCAGGGTCCACATCTCCGGCTCGTCATTTCCCTGCCCTACTCTTCGAGTCCACAGAATGCCATTGACATCGAATTTCTCATCCGGGTCTGCAAGGCCATAGCGTGCAGGTGATAGAGCGGCGACATCCTCACGGTGAATCAAATCGAGGGGGTCAATACGGGCTGCTCGATGGCCATGAGCACGCATGGAGTCTACATAACGCAACAAGGCTGCGTTCTTTGCTCGGTTGGCGAGTTGGGTTGGGGTATCTGTGGGTTCTGGGTCAACCTGGTAGGTCTGTGGGAGTCAAGGCACGACGTACAGTCTGGAAACACGTATTGACGAGGCTTGCGAAATCCGAACGACTCGTCGTGGTAATCCCGTCGAAGTGACATAGTAAGCGTGGGTGCTGGCACCACTGGAGAGCGTCCCCGCACCCTCACGCGTCCAAAGGTCTGTGCATAAGGCTGCTGCCTTAGCGTCAATGCAACAGCTTTAGTGCTGGCAGTCATCTCTCCCTATCTCTCCCCTTTACTTAGAGTACTGAACTTGTCAGTGACCGAAGTGAAGAAACACAGCGACCACAATCAACCAGAACGGTTGTGGTGGAAGAGAACAGAGAAGTGGTATACGTAAAACAAGCTCAGAGCATTTAAATTGAGAAATGTTCGCGCTCGGGCGGAACTCGAGAGTCTGGCGATGGTCGTTTGTGACGCCTCCGTATGAATGGGGTACCAGGGATAGGTCTGCACGTGGACTGACATCACTGTCCACGTGGGAACGCGATAAGCCAGATGAGCCCCTATTGACGCGCATCAACTGAACTTCAGAAAAGCAGTTTTATTTTTTTTATAAAATTCGGTGTAAATTTAGGCGCTGGCATGATAAAGGTTCATGTCTGCTTGAACTTGGCTTAAGATACCACAATAAAAGGATGAAGCCATTGCAGTAAAGCTTAGTCATCACCATCAACAATGTTTGAAATTGGCGTTCAATTGCATTTTACATGTCTTTCCAACTCTTTCTGAAAGACCTACATATTGCTCTACTACTATCTGCCTGATGACTCTCTGGATGTCACTGTTTTGACGATAAACAAATTTGATATGCATCAGAAATAACGCCGTCCATCGCCGGTTCCTTGTACGCGTAGGCGGCACCCACGACCGTCGACAACTTTCGTCTGAACTTAGGAATCAACCATCATATCGCAAAAATCTATGCAAAAACATTCTGGTCGTCCTGGTCTGACATTGCCTCTAAACTACCACGATGCATTCCTAGCAAAGTTCAACGAACAAGACATGCATTCCATGACACCTCATCAAGAGTACTTTGCGAGTGCAATAAATCCTCATGATCTATCCGCCCAGCGTGCAACGTTCGTTTTAACTTATATCTTCACTATATATCTAATTTTCTTATTAACCCATTCTTGATTATAATAGGATGCCCTGCCTTATTCTCCGCGAGATTACCATGCTTCAAATCATGCAACAGATAACGTGTAAACCAGATTGGAATATAAAGGTGATAAACATATCTTCTGCTCATTTTTCGGCCATTGATCTTCGTTGTTTTCAGATATTCGATGACGAAATTACCAAGAAATGGCGCAACGAAGCCATCTCCAACCCTACAAGCGACGTTTCAGAACTCATGATGGACTACATGATTGCAGAACTTCGCCACGAAGCAAAGGTTTTTGCATCGACATCTCATTTCATGGTTTACAACTTTGTGGCCGTTTCCGACGTGTCACTCTCGTCTGAATTCAGAAAGCAGTTCAACGATGGAGTACGACCTCTGGAAAATGTACCAGACAAAATGAAAGACTGGCACCCAGGCTCTGACGGCAAGGTATTGGACCTTGTCCATCCATCCCTCTTTCCGTTGGTCTATGGAAGGTCAAGAGTTCTGGACGACCCTGAACATGTATCTCTCTCAAAGTCCGTCTCCCTCTGTGGTAAAGGAAAGACAATCCCAATTCCGACACCAGAGGAAGCAGAGATCGTCGCAGATCGTAGGTTTGGTTGGGACCTCAGCGAAGCATCGTACAGCAGGCGTTTTCAATGGCTTCCTTGCGAAGTTGATATTAGCGGAGCTACGGCAAAGTAAGCAAATCTGTATCCTGGTCTCTTCGTTGCTTGGTAATAACCCTGGTTTGTGCTCAGGATAACAAGTTACATTAACAACCTTCATCCCATAAAGCATGAGTCGTTGTATAGGCTTATTGAACAAGTAATCGATGCTTCGATTCCTTTGTGGAGCTCAAGCCTGTCTCGCATTCAAAAAACAATGGACTTCCATACGCGACGTATTTATGACACATCCTACGGGGAGAATATTGACCTAATACAGCAACCTGAACCTCGTCCTTTTGCGCCCGTGGAGCGACCCTCGTTTGACCTGAAAGAAAGATATAGTGCGTCAGGGCTTCAGGTGATCGTCAAGCTTGCAAATATTGAGCTCACACCCGAAAAACCCCAATACGACGGTGGTAACTGGCACGTCGAAGGACAATTGGTGAGTACTTCTGCGCTGTTTATTTATCCTGCAACTGACATTGTTTTTTAGAATGAGCATATCTGCGCAACATCAATTTATTATTACTCCAATGACAACATTACGACCAATACACTTGCATTCCGCCAGCAATGCGACCCCGTGGTTGCGGCAGAAGCTGAATATCCTCAAGACTTCCACGATTGGCTCCCATTAATATACGGCGCATCTGTAGGAGACGCAGGCGTTCAAGTGCTGGGGGGAGTCAACACCCTAGAAGGTCGCCTGCTTGCATTTCCTAATGTCCTGCAACATCAAGTTCAACCCTTTAAGCTTGCCGATTCTACAAGACCCGGGCACAGAAAGATCCTGGCGCTCTTCCTGGTTGACCCCAATGTCAAGATCATCAGTACTGCGAACGTACCTTGTCAGAGAGCCGACTGGTGGAGGCAGGAGCTTGAAAGTGCTACAGAGTTTACAACGAACCAGTTGGGCAAGTTACCTCTAGAGCTCAAGGATGAAGTGTTCAAAAGCGTCGACGATTTTCCTATTTGTATGGAAGAAGCGAAGGAGTTGAGGCTGGAGTTGATGGAGGAAAGGAAGAATCTGCGGGTTAAGCAAGATAGGGCTTTCCATGCTTTGGAGTTCTCTCTGTGCGAGCATTGATACGTCACGATGTTCTGCCAATCCCCTTTACCAACTCGGCTGTGTCTCCGAGAGCGGGCCAGACAATGGATAACTGGGATACACCAACTGCGCGCAACACCATACCTTTGGGTTATTTACCTCCGCATTTATTCATCCGAGAAAAACCTGGAAATGTTCGCATATTTTCATTAATGGATAAGATATCACATTAATGATAAGTGTATAAACTGACGACTTGGACTTGATTGTGACCAGGCAACGAATAGGCTATTTACTCGGTATTCGAATGACATTCTAGGCGCTTATTAACGGGATGCAATTTAAGGGACAAAAGGAACAAAATATACGGCTTACTGACGGATTACTCTGTCGTTTTGCATCATACGCGCCGAGGAACAACTTAAAATCGACCTTGGCTTTCTACAGCTGTTGTAACGACCTCCCGAGCCAACAACGCGCCTTTACTGGATTGGTCAGCGGGTAGACACCCTAAATAAGGTAATAACAGTAATGCCAAGCACGGTAGAAAGAAACTTCTATCGTTCTTTTCACGGTCCTGATTATGTGAGCTCGGCCAATGTCACGGTTTTTGGCGGGTGGGAGCTCGGCAGTGACATGCTCGGCTCCTCGAACCGTCGAATGACGTTGGTCCTGATTGGCGGTGTTTGTTAGTGGCCTTAGCTGGCTCGGCAAGCCTGCCTTGCTCGCTTCGCTTCCCCCACTATTATGTGTTCGTCGACGTCGACAACGACGATGATGGCACCCTCCCTGCTGGTTCTCGTTCTTTTTATCTATATTACATTCTCTTCTGTTATCTAAATTACTACCCCCTATAAAATAATCATTCCAAGTCCACCTCTCTCTCTCTATGTGCTTTTGTGCTCGTGCCCATTCAATGGCATTTGTGTCCCCCAAACATATCTTCGCCAGTCCGACCTCACGCTGATGCCCACCGTTTTTTTTTGTATGTATTGACAGCTTCCCGACCTCCGTGATCGCGCTAGCAAATGCGCCATTTGCTGGCCTTCCTCAACGCCGTGATCTTGCACGTAGCGGCCCGGATGAGTCTCCAGCAACTTCAGACACCATCTGCCTGGCCATCCTCACCTTGACCGTCATCCTACAAGCCATCACCGTCGTCGTGGGTCTATACATCGATAATTGCAACGCCCGACACCGCCGTAGAGCGCCCATGGATGAAGATAGAGATATTGAAATGGCTGATGTGCCACATGGTGGTAGTGGTGGTGACGTTGCGACGGACGAGGCTGATAGTATGGCTGTTGGTGGTAGTGGTGTGGATGATGCTGAGGACTACAGTCAGATGGCGCTCGACAAGGCACTTCCAATGCCGTTGTCAGTTTGTGATGGAGATGGCAGAAATGAGAGTGGGGTACAGTACCTGGACATGTGAGCACTCTATTCTCAACCGTACATTTCCATTTCAACTTATTATTATTTCATTTCAGCCACAATGCAAAGAAGGCAAACCTTCAGGAGTTTTGTCGAACGTTTGGGCTGTATATTACTGGTACCAAGGAGGTCCTCAAGGATCGCTTGCGCGCATGTAGCCGGCAGTCACTTCCAGATGCATGGAGCAGGTAAGCAAATCCTTATCTATCTCATGGGGCTTATCTGAATTAAATGTCTTCACAAAGCCTTACTCAGCCCAATTCCCAGCGCATGCATCGTGGACCAAGAGAGGGTCGAATTTTGAAAGCGAGGACGTCAAACAAGAAGAAGGATACAATCCTTGTACGATCCGAGCTCCTGTTCGGAACACCAGCTGTACAGCCCGAAGCCACTGCTCGTCATCCAATAGGTGGAAATACGAGCCTTCCACATCAAGCAATGCATGCACATGCTCGGATTTTACAATGGGTGCGTTGATGCTCTTTTAATCATGCGATTTAATGGCTGACGAAGGCAACATAGGCGAAAGAGATCGATGAAAAATCACCTTACATTCCAAAGGATGAGCGTGATCGGTTACGAGAGGAAGCAATGTCGCGCAACACAGGTCTTACCAAGGTACGTTGTTGTTACTTGTCTCTCGATTTCGAGTGATAACACATAATGACATTTATAGATTGCTCCCATTCTTGAGGCGGAACTCTCGCAGCTCCGCAAGGACTTTGAATCAATAGTTCAGTCCTCATCTCACTCACGTTTACCTGTCTCCGAGAATGAGAGAACTTTGCCATTGCCGCCTACACATCACACTCATACGTCTGCATCTTGCTCCCCTTCTCTTCCCACCGGAGACAACAATAGTCCGGTCTCCATCTCTCCTCCCTCTCCGCCTCCCTCCTCGTCTTCTCCATCAGCATCCCCCCAACCTGATGATGCCTTTACACGTACCATCCAGCTTGGAAACGATATCTCTATATCTGTGACGGAGGAGGACATCCCTGATCCTCCTCTATTGACATTCACCAACACCAACATTGACGAACTTAATGGGATGTGGGATTATACGCCTAAATATTGGCAGGACAGATCCCCCCTCATTGTCAAGAACCAGCGCATCCCAATCAAATATTGGCGAGATCTTTATAACGCTCGTATTAAGCTTCCGTCTGGGCGACCATGGAAAGCTAATCAATGGAAAGGGATGAAGACAAATTATGGCCGATGGCGGGTAAGTGCTTCGATGTGATCTATAATTACACTTTGATAACATTTTTTGTTCAGATTATTGTTACTCGGTGGCGCCGTCTAAGCCAAGAAGAATTCTGGCGTGATTTCTCCCTTCCCGATGGCAACCACATGTCGTTTTCGAGTATGGTCTCCCATCTTGTCAACCTTCGTGCCCAAGAGGATAAAGAGCTTGCAGATAGGGCACGTCGTGAGCAGTTCTCTACGGTTTTCAGTTATGTTAAGGGTGGACAACGTCTGGTCAAGGTAAAGGACCAAGATATTGCACGTCAGTACCGGAAACTCAACAATCTAACAAGTGATTGGGATGACGAGGAATAGATATAATTTTCTGTATTGTTTTCTCGCTTGCTTTATGTTTCTAGACTACTATCTTTTTTAATGCATTTAATATTTTCAAGTTGCATACACGGTACACCGAAAACACATCTATTATACACCTTAAGGAAAGAAAACAATATCTCTACCAAGCTACGTTAAGCACACATACAGGTACGGCCACAACGAGGACATTGTATAGTTGCTCGTTGTTTTGGATTAAAAAAGTCTTCTCGGTTCTCGTTGGGGTTATCGTTCTATGAAATGAGATATTTAACGATAGTCATACTTGTAAACTCTTGGCTCCATCCTCCCCACTCGCAGATGCGGCGAAGCGGCCAGCGGCGCCCACCTGCCAAATACTGACACCCTCCACGGCGAAATGAATGTGTCCCATATGGACTGTGTTGGATGCCAATATCCATCAGGTTGTGCCGAAACATGTAGAGAAATTGATCAGATGTCTAAAGAATCCCATAAGTCTAAATATTAAGTATTCAAATTGACAAGATGAGGAAAACGTGCCATCGCAATATTTGAGCCTGTGGCCCGGTCACCAGAAACAATGCGGCGGAAAATGTACCCCTCGGTGATATTGGATGTTTTGATCCAGCTGGCCAGGGCCCGAACAGGGCACAAAAAGCTTTCGTAGTCTTCAAAATAATGCAGTACAAATGGCTTGATGTCTATCCCAGAAATTGAGTGTATATATCAAGCAAGCACAGCATGTACTCACCGCCGTACTGGTGTGTTTTCCGGTACCACAATGTTAGAGTTATCTTATCTCCGTCAACATCAATCTGATCAGCTTGTATTTTGAGAACCTCATCGATCCGAAGCAGACAGAGAAAAGCGAGAAGATAAATTGCCTGAAGAGCACACCGAGCAGTAGGTCCACCCCATTCATGGATACCAGACTTGTGTTCCGGCCTACGGCTTCCAGGTTGGTAGTTCCCTGCACGTTTGATTATAGGGAAATTATAGTCGTACAAGCGTTCAAGGATTCCCTATTCAAGTTGATGATTAATAATTAAGCGCATTTAAGCATGTAAAACCGACTAACCACATCAATTGCACGCGCACTCGTTGATATGTCCCCCTTCTGGACCTAAATGTTAAAGTAAGTAAATAACCGGTACCCAATATCTAGTAGATTACCTTTCGTCGATGAAGGCTGAGCATGTATCTTGATACCAGCTCAGAGACTGAGGGATTGCCTGCAGTAAGGAGTCCACCGTCCTGTGTTTGTTGCTCGCTCCATGCTTGTTTACCAAGCCCATATACTCGTCCAAACGTATAAGTCATAGCTGCTCTCATCTTTTGGGCATGAGAGTAGCTACTACGAGTAATATTGGCTGGCAATGGCTTGTTATTAACATCAACTGTGTCACATCTGAAAGATAGTTGAGCTCTGAAATTGAGACGGCACACATGAAAAAAAAAATCAAGAAAAAATAATGAAGACTCATCATTGGACGAGTCGGTCAAGTCATAATTTTTGGCCTTACTTACTCGGATAGAATCCATAAGCATATAAGGGTGGGTGCGGTTGATATAGGACGTTGGCAAAAAAATTCACTTGGTGAATTAATAAGGGAGCTGTCGACAAGAAACTTTGAGCACTGTTCCGTTAAACTAGTAAAATTGGAAAGATTAGACAAAATCGCACAAAATTAAAATTGAGCAAAATCATACATGCGGTACTCATCTGCAGTTTTATCACAAACACCCTTGGCGATATCGTGAATTCTGGGTAATGTGGTTGATGTACGAGGTTGATGGTCATGGCCTTCTGCACTGTCAGTCCCTTCTGTCCCATAATCATGGCTTTCATCATCATCGGGGGTTTCAAAATCGCTAGAAACCAGTTCAGGAATAAAAGCTTGCTCTTCCTCAACATCCAAGCCAACATCATCCTCTTGCACCTTTTTGTCGAGAACACGGGAGAGCGGACAGGCACGAGCCCCAGAATGGGATTGATGTGAAAAATTCATGGTCAATGGCTGGAGGCTGAATGCTCAGACATTAAATATGAAAGAGTTTTGAATGGGGAGACATCCGAGACCTCGAAAATCCCTGAACTTTTGGGACTGACACATTAGATAGCTACCTGAGCACATTGAGCATGTCGAGCATCACATGAAACTTGTAGAAATTAATACATTGAGGGATGAGGCCTGACTCAGGACTTAATGAACATTGAACAAATAGTCAAAACAGTTTGCATTAAGTAGCAAGATATAGCATGCTGGAGGAAGATGAGGAAGATGAACGCGTAAGCGAGATGCAAGAGAGGATACACAGGTTAGATCGGTTAGAGGGTGTACCGTGTGAACAGTTCCAAATTTGGCCTGAGAGCTTTGACTTGACGCTCTGCGGGTCCCAAGTTGTTGCTCAGAGCTCTAGTCTCAGTCTGTGATCAGGATTTTCTAGGAATACATGCAGATGTATATTAAAAGCTTTTTTTTGGAGGAAATAGACCTTGGGTAAACGTCCCCCATCTTATATTGCCAGATTTCTGCCAGACGCATGATACACATAGTGGCTGTGCTAGACTCATCTTGGTAAACAAATAGAGGTATCGAGTTTGACTTTTGAGTCTTGACCTTTTACCACAATCTATCAACAATCTATGCTCTAATTTTCTCTCGACTTGTTCAAAAGATGGGAGTGCATCATTTATGGAAGGTGAGTCCTCAAAGTAGGGTCTTTGTATCCGGAGAAAGTGATATCTTACATATTTTAGGTTCTAAAACCATTTGGTACGACATCCAGTCTTGCCGACATTGTCTCCCAGCTCTCGGTGCCGCAGGAGAGAGATATTCCATGCATTGGAGTAGATTTAAGGCAAGTATTTTATACTCTACAAATTTCTTTTTACAAACATCACACAGCCCTTGCATGGATGAATGTATTGCGGTGACCATGCCACAAAGTGTCAATGGTCGACTCCCTGGAGGCCCACTCTATGTTTTTTTCCATAAACTCATTTCATTTCTGAAAGTACGTGCAACATTTGTCTTCGTTTTTGATGGCCCTGGCCGGCCAAACATCAAGCGAGGAAGGCAGGTCCGGCCATATGTGTGGTGGACTCATGTCGTCGAGGAGTTAATTCATGCATTTGGGTTCTCTCTACACCACGTAAGTTTCGCATTTGTTTTTAAGATATGTTATACAAATAATCACTTGCATAAGGCACCTGGAGAAGCTGAAGCTGAGCTGGCAGATCTAAACAACCGAAGAATTGTTGATGCTGTCATTACGAGTGACAACGATGCCTTTGTATTTGGGGCACAACAAGTAATCCGACCGTAATTAATTTTATTCTACTTGAGAAATATATTATTAATGTTTTTGTCAAGTATTCCGTGTGCGGAAAGGCGTACACCATCTTCAAATCTATGCGGTGATGAGTTTGAATTCTATTCGGCAGCCCAAATTTACGAAAACCTGCACCTTACGCGTGGGGGGCTTATTTTATTTGCTCTCTTATGTGGTGGTGATTACGACAGTGGCATTCCTCATTGTGGACCTGCAGTATCTATTGGTCTTTCACGCTGCGGTTATGGAGATGAGCTCGCCAACAAACCTGATGGACTTGGACCCGACGTTGATGAAGAGACACAGGGCGACCCACAAGCTTCCACCCAGGGATTTTTTGACCGCTGGCGTCAAGCGGTTTACCATGAGCTTGTCACTAATGACCATCAACACCTTCCATCTCGTCAACCAAGCATTGCAACATCAATCCAAGCCCTTCGCTTTCCTGACCCTCGTGTTCTTTCGCTTTATACAGCACCCCTTGTTTCCAAAGCTGACCATTACTCCCTATCTTGGTACCTTGTTCGGGAGCCATTGTTGACCAGCATCCGGGATTTCTGTGAGCGCCAGCTGCATTGGAGTAATGAATGTGTTATTTGGCAAAAATTTGCAGGGGTTATATTCCCTGCAATAATTTTGCGAATGCTCTATTGTGTACGCTTGACTTTTCGACTCAACTCAGACACGTTGTGCTAACTATTTTCATATAAATTAGCCTCTTACCTTATACAATCATGAGCTGCGACGACTTTTATCCCCATCTCTTCAAGTCACCATTACACACATTGCATGGAAATTGCGCAAGGGACGCTGGAGAACGAGATATGGAGATACTCGGCAGCCAAAGTTGACGTTTAATACGTCAGCTCTCCTCACTCTGATGGGATTAAGCAGTCAGGAACAAGATAATGTGACACATGTCTGGGTCCCGATGCATGCTCTTCCAAATGAGCTTCGTCCCGGGCCACTGGCAGACCATCAACTCGAGGTGGCTCAATCGTCAAGGAGCCAAATGAAAGCAGAAACAATCAAACAAGGTCGAGTTCTTTATCTTATTTTAATCTCAAGAGATCTCAGAGCTCAACAATAGCATACAGAAATCATTGATCTAACTGGCACACTTTCCGAGTCCCCACAGCCCACCCCCGAGCTCAAAGAGCCGGTTCGGCCCCACAGAGCCTCATCCAGCAAAAAGCCAAAAACAATTGACCTAACAGCTCTCTCAGATTAACCAGTGATCTTTATTTTCATTATTTGTATTCTCGTTCAAATCTCATTCATGTAAATTGCTGTACTTTAATAATTATAAATGTTCAAGATTTTACCACCGAGCAGGGCTCAGGGATGCATGAATTGAAAATTCAAGGTCATATTACCAGATTACAGGATTTCTTGTGAACTTGACTACAAACCGTCAATTTACATCATGGAACCGTCTACTTACAGCAGCAGACCGTCAAATTACACATGGGACCGTCGTAAAGCTAGGCCACTTTGAGATATGGACCGTCAAATTAACAGGCCGTCTGAGCTTCGACATGGCGGTAGATTGCAGGCTGAAAGTGCTGGTTTATTAGTAATTATAATTTATATTGGTGCAAGAATTGTGCGTAAGAATCTTGAAACCAAGCGCGACTGTTTGGATGAGATCACTGAACCCGGACCTCAGCTGCTCGCTGCTCAGTCTACCTCGTTGAACCCTCATGTTTGTACCTGGCACCTCGAGGCTCAGCTGACCATTGAATTGCTTGGTAGAACTAGACTAGTACAAGACGAGTATCTATACTAACTTGCAGCCATAAATACCAATAGTAGGTACCAGCGACTCGTTGGAATTTGAGCTTTATTCCGCCCTATTCTGCCGAGTACCCTACTATCGTTGTGATGGCCCCCATGTGAGTAACCCGGTAATTTTTCCTTTGCATTTTCTTTTTGGTTTTTGGGCCTTGGGAGGTCGAGCGAGCGAACTTGCGCCATTCATTTCGTCGACTTGCATTCCTTCAGTATTCCCTCGCCTTGGCCCCGTTGTTTTGCATGTTCTGGGACTGTGTTGTTTGATTTACTCGCCGTTTTTCGCGTGTTTGGGTCCTCGCAAGTTCCTTGACTGTGTCGTACTCTCTCACTCGTTTCCGAGCATGTTCGGTTCCTTCACAACATTTACTCGCCGTTTCGCGTGTTTGGCTCCTCGCATGCTGGGCCAAGTCGGTCGCATGCCGTTGGGCCAAGTCGGTCACAANCGTTGTTTTGCATGTTCTGGGACTGTGTTGTTTGATTTACTCGCCGTTTTTCGCGTGTTTGGGTCCTCGCAAGTTCCTTGACTGTGTCGTACTCTCTCACTCGTTTCCGAGCATGTTCGGTTCCTTCACAACATTTACTCGCCGTTTCGCGTGTTTGGCTCCTCGCATGCTGGGCCAAGTCGGTCGCATGCCGTTGGGCCAAGTCGGTCACAATGTGACTCCACGGTCTGAACCGTGAAAAGTTCCATGCGAAACGTACTCCTTATGTTGCCTTTGACACTGGAGAGGTATGTTTTATTTTCAACTATCCCAGAATTTTAGTTTCTAACTGGCAATTGCTGACGTCTCTATTGTTTTTAGGGAGATATCACGGTTAAATAAGCCATAATCGTGCTTCAGAGAGCCTTGTCTTCTTGACATTCTTGTAACACAAAGTTTGAAAGGTAGCGTTACTGATGAATAATGGTGATTGAATAAACGGACCGCCATCGCTATTTCTTTCCCGAGCGTCAGCACAATTTCCATTGCGAGCATGGAGATTATCAGCCGAACCCAGTGGTGTCATTGGCTCTTCATTCTCCCTACGTGTAGATCGATGCGCGTATCTACTCATATAAAGGTGCCCCGTTACTTTATCTTCCCCACCTTTTAATTGTTCCTTCTTGTATTCTTTTTTTAATTTTTATACTTGGGCAAATTTGTCGCCTAACATGGCCAGCGACATACCGATGCTCCCTACTACAACGGCCCCTGAGCACCTTAATGATATCGCGGAAGAGGCTCCTATATCACGGCAGGGCTCCCAGCCCACCCTTAACGCTTTCGAGTTTTCATCCAATGCCCAGCCAGAAGCCGTTAATCCACATCCCCACCACGTTCATCATGAGCACCCACCTCCCGTTCACAAAGAGAAAGCAAGACGGCGTAACTCATCGGTTTCCCGTGTCTCGGTCGACTTTTTCGATCCGTCTGGTGTGGAACAGCTGAGGAGGACACTGACTCAGCAGGAACGGGATCGGTCAGCTACAAAGAGTGTTGCTGATTCCGAGGTAACTCTGACCTTCAAGGATGACGAACCTTTTGATTTTGCAAAGACGTTGAGGCGTGCTGTTCGCAAGTGCGTTTAGTTTCATTTTTATTTGCCTACGATTCTAAGACTGATGGTTTTGATGGACAGGCGTGATGAGGGTAATATTAAGTCGCGCACGCTCGGTATCGTTTTTGAAGACCTTCATGTCGTGGGCAAGGCTGCTGCAGATTCTATACAGCCAACTCTGGGATCTGTCCTAACTCCCTTGTCAACGATCCAGCTTATCCAAAAAGCCCGTCATCCAAGCCTACGTGATATTTTGAAAGGGTTTGAAGGTGTGGTGAAACCTGGAGAGATGCTTTGTAAGTAATCCGCATTTTTGACATTAGCTTTTTTACGAGCGTTGCATTTTAGTGGTTCTCGGAAGCCCTGGATCTGGCTGCACGTCCTTCCTCAAGGCGCTCGCTAATCATCGCGCAGAGTACCACTCGATCACAGGAAATGTCCATTACGATTCTCTCACCCCTTCCGAATTGTCCAAATACTTCAGAGGAGACGTGCAGTACTGTCCAGAAGACGACATCCATTTCCCAACTCTCACAGTGGAGCAAACACTTAAATTTGCTGCCATGGCTCGTACACCAACCGGCGATGTCAGAGGCGCGTTTAGCAAAGATCGCGAGGAATTCGCGTCAAATGTGACCGAGGTGTTGATGACGATCTTCGGTTTGAGGCATGCTAGGAATACCCCGGTGGGTGATGCGATGCTGCGAGGTGTTAGTGGAGGTGAGAAGAAGCGTGTCTCTATCGCTGAAGCCCTTGCTGCAAGGAGTCTTATCGGCGCATGGGATAAGTAAGTGGCTGAAACCATCATTCGTGCGATTATCCTCTTTAACTTGGGATTTGTCGTAATAGCTCTACTCGCGGCCTTGATGCGTCCACCGCATTGGAGTTCGTTCAAGCTTTGCGTATCGCCACCGACATTTTCCAGACCACCACCCTTGTGTCTATCTACCAGGCTGGAGAGAGTTTGTACGAACACTTCGACAAGGTCTGCGTCATCTATGAGGGAAGGATGGCTTACTTCGGACCTGCGGATCAGGCAAAGCAGTATTTCATTGACATGGGGTGCGTCTGTTCATTCATTTGTCTTCTGTGTGCCCTGTATTAATATTTGGTAAAAGATATATTCCCGCCAACCGTCAAACCACTGCCGATTTCTTGGTAGCTGTCACCGATCCTAATGGCCGTATTCCTCGACCTGGCGCAATTGGCCAACCCCGCACAGCCGATGAATTTGCTCAATACTTCCTGACATCCAAGCTTGGGAGGAAGAATCGAGAGGAGATCGAGGCGTACAAGCATCAGTACGTCGATAAATCTGAACTGAAACATGCCTACGCGGAAAGTGCTCGCGCAGAGTTTGCGAAGAGAAGTGGAATGAAGAAGTAAGCAGTTGATATCTCTGGCCTATACTCCCTGACTAACTTGTGTTCTTAGCCCCTACATGCTCACCATCCCACAACAAGTCAAGATTGTGATGAAGCGACGTGTTCAAATTTTGATGGGAAATTCTTTGGCCACCGGCATGCAGCTCTTGTGCGTTTTTGCTTTCTGATATATCTAGCAATTATTCTGATATGTCTTCGTAATAGTGCATTTGTTTTCCAGTCCGTGATCATGGGTAGCGTCTTCCTCAGGGCACCTGAAGCAACAGGCGCCTATTTCTCCCGTGGTGGTGTGCTGTTCTTGTAAGTATCGTCCGTGTTTTATTCTGCTTTCTCACTCACATCGCTTTCCCTCCAGTGCTCTTCTTTTCTCCGCTCTTAGCAGCATGGCTGAAATTCCCGCCCTCTTTTCGCAACGACCCATTGTCGCCCGCCATGAAAAGGCTGCATTCTATCACCCATTCGTTGAAGCCCTCGCGCTTACCCTTGTTGATATTCCCATCACGCTCGTTACACTCATCGTATTCTCTATAATCTTGTACTTCATGGTTCAGTTACAACAGACTGCTCATCAGTTCTTGTAAGTATTAACATTACTTCGACCTCCGGATTTATTGATTGATAATTGCTTAGCATCTTCTACCTCTTCCTCGTGGTCATGACGCTTTGTATGAAGGCGTACTTCCGCGCCGTTGCTGCAGCATTTGCATCTGAAGCGACCGCGCAGGGTTTCGGTGGTATCTCCGTTTTGGCTCTTACGATCTATGTCGGATATTCCATTCCCAAACCCTCTATGATTGGTGCCCTGAGGTGGATCACTTATATCAATGTATGTCTCTCGATTTCTTTTCCTGAAAGTTCTAACTGACTTTACATGAATAATAGCCTCTTAAATACGGTTTCGAAGCTGTCATGACCAACGAGTTCCGCACGCTGGATGGTGTTTGCTCAAACCTTGTCCCACAAGGACCCGGTTACGAAAATGCTACCCTTGCAAATCAGGTTTGCGCCACCGTTGGCTCCGTTCCTGGACAGGCCACGGTTTCCGGAGCTAGATTCCTTGAACTCAGTTATGGATTCAAATTCTCGACACTCTGGATGGTACGTCCGGTCGCAGTAAACTTATTTCGCGTTTCCCTGACTTTTCTTTCTTGCATAGAACTTTGGAATCATTGTCGCGTTCACCATCGCGTTCCTGAGTGTCCTTCTACTCTTCTCTGAGTTCAATACCACTCTATCCACGGACTCGGCTACCACATTGTTCAAGCCCTCAAGCAAGGCTAAAGCTGCCAAGAAGAAGGCTGACGAAGAGTTTGGCGACGAAAAGGCCGTTCAGCATTCGTACCCCCCTGCTCCTGCTCATGACAACGAGGTGGCATCAACGGACGTCATTCCACAGACCAACGAAATCTTCTCATGGCAAAACCTCAATTATGTTGTGCCTATTCCTGGAGAAGCCGATCGCAAATTGTTGTCTGATGTCTGGGGCTACGTCGCTCCAGGCAAGTTGACTGCTCTCATGGGTGAATCTGGCGCAGGCAAGACCACTCTTCTGAACGTTTTGGCTGAGCGAACGGATACTGGTGTTATTACCGGAAACCGCTTTGTTAATGGACAACCCCTTCCTCCGGATTTCCAGTCACAATCGTACGTATTTTTTATCTGGTGTCAGGATTTCCGACTTATAATTCTAATCAGTGGATATTGTCAGCAAATGGATACACATGAGCCTCTTTCTACTGTTCGTGAAGCCCTGCTGTTTTCCGCCAAGTTGCGACAACCTCCGTCTGTCCCCCTTTCTGAAAAAGAAGCCTAGTAAGTGTTTTTTTGTTACAGGACTTTTCCTATGATTGACTTTTTTTCTTCAGCGTCGAGAAATGTTTGGAAATGTGCGGTCTCACTGAATACGCTGACGCCATGGTTGGTTCTCTGAGCATTGAACACAAGAAGAGGACCACAATCGCCGTTGAACTCGCTGCCAAGGTATTTTCATTCCGCGGTTTTACATGGGACAACTTGTTTACGTTTTGTTTGTAGCCCAAACTCCTGCTTTTCCTCGACGAACCTACCTCTGGTCTTGATTCTCAGAGTGCTTGGGCCATCGTCTCGTTCCTCCGAAGTCTGGCAGACAAAGGACAAGCCATTCTTTGCACGTGAGTCGTCTTCATCGTTCTCCGTTTCAAAACTCGTGATGACACCGCTATAGCATCCATCAACCTTCCGCTGAGCTCTTCCAAGTCTTTGATCGTGTCCTCCTTTTGAAAAAAGGTGGCAAAACCGTTTATTTCGGTGACCTTGGACCCAACGCGCACACCTTGATCAACTACTTTGAAAACCATGGTGCACGGAAATGTGTTGAGCTCGAGAACCCGTACGTATTTTATCATCATCATTTTTGCCTCCTCTCTCAAACGCCATTTTAGTGCGGAATACATGCTTGACGTCATCGGAGCGGGTGCAACAGCGTCCAGTGAACAGGACTGGCACGACGTTTGGCTCAAGTCGCACGAGGTCGTTCAAGTCAAGCAAGAAATTGAGACCATCCATACCGAAGGACGCAACAAGCCCGCGCTGACCGCTGAGTTCCGCAGCGAGTTTGCTACATCCTGGTTCTATCAGATGACCGAGCTCTTCAAGAGGGATATTCAAGCACATTGGAGAGACCCGACGTACCTCATGGCCAAGTTCACAGTCCACATTCTCGGTGCCCTCTTCATCGGTTTCACCTTCTGGCAGAGCAAGGACACGCAACAGGGAACTCAAAACAAGCTCTTCGTAAGTCCGGGTTTTCACATTTTTTGAAGGCAATGTTGTCTGATCATGTCCCACTTGATTGTAGTCGATTTTCATGATTACGATCCTTAGGTATGCGTTGTTGTCATTTTCGGTCAAATCTTATCTCATGAATCATCTTTTTAGTGTTCCCCTCGCCAATCAGCTCCAGGTGCCCTTCATCGCAATGCGCAAGATCTACGAAATTCGCGAGCGCCCCAGTCGCATGTACAGCTGGACTGCTCTCGTTGCGTCTCAGATCTTCGCCGAGATCCCCTGGAACATCGTCGGTTGCATGCTCACATTCTTCTGCTGGTACTGGACAGTCGGCTACGACTCTGCTCGCGCTGGATACACATTCCTCATGCTTGTGGTTGCCATGCCTGCCTATTACACTACCTTTGGACAGACAGTAGCTGCTATGGCACCAAGCGCCGAAATTGCTGCTCTCTTGTTCAGTTTCCTCTTCTCATTCGTCCTCACATTGTAAGTGTTGATGTGCCCTTTTTAATTTTACGTATAACTCATCTTGTTTGTAGCAATGGTGTCATGCAACCCTTTAGCCAACTGGGCTGGTGGAGATGGATGTACCGCCTGTCTCCTTATACCTACCTGATTGAAGGTCTTCTTGGTCAAGGTCAGTCTTTCTCATGCTCTCGTTTCCGGTGGATGTGCTGACATGTCATTTATTACAGCTCTGGGCCGTAAAGAGATCAATTGCGCCCCCGTTGAGTTTGCCACTTTGGAACCTCCCGCTGGACTGACGTGCAATGAATACATGTCCAACTACATGTCGTTTGCTGGTGGCTATCTTACCAACCCCGACGCCACGTCCGCATGTCAGTTCTGCAGCGTTCGCACTAGCGACGAGTTCTTGGGATTGGCGTTTAATATTTATTATGACAACCACTGGAGGAATTTTGGAATCATGATCGCATTCATCGTCTTTAACGTGCGTTCTTTTCTCATTTTCACCCGTGATGGCTTTTGCTGATATGACCTCGCCCCCTTAGATTGCTCTGGTCTATGCGATGACTTATGTCTTCCGCATCAGGAAAGGAAACATCCTCCCCTCACTCAAGCGCAAGACCAAGTAAATTTATGCTCGTGGACAATGTCCTTTTTTTTTATATTCATGATTTAGAACGATTAGACGTAGAAACCTGGTTTTATTTTTTTAGATTCAGAGTATACCGCAACATTGCATATCCTAGGTAGTTTATAACTAGTTGTTAACTGATAGCGTCAAGTTGAAAACTGATATTTTATAACAATCTGGTCGTCGGCTTGTCTGAGCGGACTAGCGACTGGTGACTGATGTGGAGTGCACCTGTCTCAGCGTCATGGGATGTCCAGGGCCCTGACCTATCTGAACACGACAACCTACTGTAATCCATCATGACATCTTCGCCTCGATGGAAGGTGCTCATCGATAAATCGCTTGCGGAGAATCCTACTGAAAATGGTAGGTTGTCTTCATTCTACACCACATTTCAATCAATGCTTACTCATAGCACACATACAGTTTTCAGTCTGGCGTCTATAGAAACCCACGGCAATCAACTCAGGCCTCGCGTACGATCGCATATCTTTCGTGATTTCATGATTGCAGACTCCAAGCCCGAATTCCCCATGCTTCTAACCTCGACGGACATTCGCGCACCGAAAGTCAGTCAATTCCTGCAACATGATGTCGTTGAGCAGGTGTGGTGGATCGAGGGGAGTAAACACCAATTTAGGATCTCATCACACGTCTATGTCCTGCCAGACCCTAGGCATGAGCTCCACGGGCAATTTATGGAGAGGATGACGAGGGTTGGCGTCACTTGTGGGATGTCCGGTATGAAAAATCTGGATCGGGGCGAATGGGAAGAGAAGCGAGTGGGACTGTTTAAAACGATGCCATCGGGATTGAAGGCTACGTGGGCCCGAGCAGAAGTGCCCGGAAGTGAGCTATCGGGGAATGGTAAGGAGTCGGAAGATTGGCCTCCGGGTGTGGATGAGCGCGACGATCGTGGATCGGCAGATGATAATTGGCATCGCGCGCTTGCGAACTTTGGGATGGTGATTCTTGATCCTGATTTTGTGGATGTG
>NHTK01001303.1:0-20176 GCA_002938355.1 Panaeolus cyanescens | reverse complement strand
TTTATTCGCATCATAGACCACGGCCACGCTAGCGTGACCGCCTCAAAAATCTGATTGCTTTATCAGATATTATGCCGAAGCAACACAATATAAATTTCATACTCACAATCAGCTTGCGAAACCACACAAGTTCCTCGCGTCTTGTACTGTTGATGATTTCATTCATTTTTCGTTCCCAGCCGAAGAGTTTGATCATGCGGAGGACGGAGACGACTGTATGAATATCAATGAGATCCACGTAAAATGCCCGTGTGGAATTAAGATATACCTTCAGACGTTCTTTGAATTCGTGCATCTGTCTATACGAGCAAAAATATGAACTTGAGCAATAAATCATGGACATAGGGCTATGGCATCGGCAGACCTTTTCCATCTTTGTTGTCTCGTAGGTTTGCATGAATGACCCGAGGGATGCGGATAGTGGGACAAGCACGAGCATCAAAGCCAGTGCAACGGTGGAGCTGGGAAGCCAAGGTAAGACATTGTAACATTTTCAAAGGGCTTCAAAGGATATACCTCCACCCCAAAATCTGATATAACAAAGCGATTGAAAGGATGAGTGACACCGGAGCGGTTATCACTGAATCACAAATCAGATCCTCTCAGAAGCCGTCAAGCTGATTGAAATAATAAAATGACCTACCGAAGCTGGTGAACTCAATCCCCCCTATAACGTTGTCGGCATCAGTGGTAACAGCGTTATTTATCCTGCCTGCAATGTTTCCGTCTTCGGCATTGGATTCATCGTCCTCCCCTTTACTCTTTCCATTGGCTTTACCGTTGAGCCGAATTCTCAAGCTATGCTCAAACACAAGTTGAATGACGAGTGCCTTGAAGCGGTAACGTAGCTGGGTTGATTGATACAGGTAAGCTTCTTCTGAAATGGATCGCGCTGTAGGTGCAGCGAGGAGGAGGATAATCCAAACCCAGGGACGTATGGGTTCTCCTAGTCCATTCGTTTCTAGATAGCTGAAAAGGAGTGGATTAAATTTTGAAAGGACATATTTGACTATGAACTTAGTGACGCACCGTAACAACTTATTGAGAGCAATCGGCGAAACTAGTCCAAATATAACAATGAGAAAGTCGGCCGTGTACAACGTTACAAGGGATTTCGCTGGAAAGTGACCTCAGAAATGCGTAACAACACGCTATGCAGAACATACTCACAGAAGTATCTCAGAAGTCCCCATATGATATGGCGGTCTGGTGCTCCACTGAAGCGATCCAATTGCTACGATTACGTTATTAATACCAGATCTTTACACATGTTCGAAGAAGAGTGAACACACTGGGAACGCCTTTCCAGTCAAATAATGGGCGTCATCAGTGTCCAACAGGGGAGGTAAGGCATCAACTGGGATGTGTGGGACCCGGGAACCGAGGTGAATGAGTGGATTCATGAAGGAGAAGGTGAGAAAGGATATCCATGACGCCGTTTGTTCGTATGACGGAGTCGGCATGGGGCTCTATTCTGAATGTTAACCATGGAAGCAAGAACATAAAGGCCAAGGTGAGAGCTTACTTTTGGGTCTACAGGCACGTAACGACAAGGGATAAAGAGGGGTAATACGAGAGCGATGACAGTTAGGATTGAGACTTTCAACCACAACACATGGCCTTCAAACAGATCTACGGGTTCTAAGGTGTACGTCGCAAGTGGCCAGAGATCCCGATATGCGTATACACCCCACGTAGTAAGGAGGATGATACCAACTGATTTGGAGGTAATAGAACGCCATCGGTTGTCTTGTGATACAAGTGCTATGAGGGAAAGAAACAAGGTATACAACTGGATATAATCAATGTCATGAACAGAAGACAAAATATAATGACTTACGTAGGTACAAGTCATAAACGCCTCAGGGCTCTGGAAAGGATGGGCAATCGCAAAATCCTGATGCATTCGGAGAGATATCACAGAGCAAAGAAGGAGCGCGACGATTCCAACGACGCGTGCTATGCGAAAGGACAGTCGTGCGCGCCCTCCATTCACTTCAACGAGAGAATAAGTTGGTTGTTGGGTGTCATCTTTACGCGCTTTTGCAGATGCCGCAACGGCCCACAAAAGCTGGCCTACTGCCGTTGCGCAGGCCGTCAGGAAGGGTATCTTCAACGTCTCCATGAAGTTGGAGAAGCCGGAGTGACTCTGAAATGGGGTATTCAGGTTGCATCAGAACCTAGTGCATTTAAAGCGTAAATGTGAATCCAACTGCTATCACTTTACCACGTTAGACATATTGACCGACATCTGCGGGTCTTCAGTTCAACCACAAGCTTCTGACTATTGTCGCCAAATTGTAGCTGCGGTCAATTCTAAGTATAGCTATGACGTTGGGGTTTTTCATATTGAGAACTTCGGCAAAGGGTCGCAGACTTGTGTTCGACGTGGTTTGAAGGGATAAATTAAGCAATTATCAACACAGACTATTATTTTAGAACATTGAAACTGATGTTCATCAGTAGTGTCATGCGGGGTGTCCGATTGCAAGGTGAACCTACTCACAGTACTCTATATTTTCTCTCATTCTGGGACGAATATAGCCCTGGATTGAATGCCTTATGTGATGATTTACCGACATGGAGTTAGGATCGCTAAGGACAAAACGAGAAGCATAGCATGGTGTCAGTGAGCAATGAACATGGTGGTCGAAGGAAGAGCCAAACGGTGTGCGAAAGCTTCCACAACAGGGAATTGTGCCCCTGTTAGTAAGTCTTTGCGGCTCTCTCCCCACGACTGGGCTCCCCGGTCTGTAAGTGTTAAACGTTAAGCACTAAGTGTTTAGGTACGCCCAAAAGATTCATAAGAATTTCTATATGGTGGCAGCAAAACTACGATTGCCAAGATGTGTATTAATAGTTAATATGAATACGAGTAGTAAGTAGGACTCGGATATAGGTGTCCAAGTACGAAGTCGAAAACCAACACAACAAAACTGAAAGAAAACCCCAAAAAATAAAAACAAAATAGAAAGGATGTAGAGATGAGTCGGTGAGATGTTCATTCACCTCCGACGACGACCTTGCATATCGTGGGGGTTGATCTGAGCGGCAGCAGCAGCAGTTTGCGGCCTCGTCATTCTCCCAGCCGGCGGGACAACAACCGGAGGTTGCGCCACCATTCCCTGGGGTAATCCAAATGCAGGAGGATTATGCGCAAAATGAACAGGATTGGGGGGATGATACTGCACAGGTTGGTGCAGCATATTCGCAAAATGTCTTGCTTGATCTTGTGCTTGCTGATTATGCCGCCTTACTATCTCCAGCTGTTCTTGCTCTCGTCTTCTGAGAATGACCTCTCGTGCCTCTGCTCTAGCCCTCTCTTGAACCAGTCGTCGGCGTTCTTGTTCCATCAGTTGTTGCTGCTGTTGTTGTATCACCCTCTCTCTCGCTTCCCTCTGTTGTTCAATCATCTGCAACTGTTGTTGCCTCCACCTCTCCTGATCCTCCCTCGCTCTCGCCACAATATCTTCAGCCCCACGTCCTTGTATAGCTTGAAAAATAAAATTGTGTTGTTGTGGAAGGGGAGGAGGTGCATTGGGCGGTAGTAAGTGAGCGATACCAGGGTTATTGCCCGCAAGAACTTGCGGATTATAGGGTCCCGCGAACAATTCGTTGAAACCAGGAAGTTGCACACCCGCAACGCCGTGAGCGGGGACGGGTCCAACATGGCGGATAGGTCGAGGGGCTGGAACTGCAGCTGCCTCTCGTGCAACGCGGCGACCCGCCCGTCGAGCTTGTGGGGGTACAGCCGCTAACGGGAATGCCGGTGGACCTGCAGGGACTCTGGCTCGACCTTGACCACGGCGTGCGGGAGGGTGATGGTGTGGATAAACTGGTTGTGGTGGAGGCGGTGGAGGTGGAGGTGCCTTAGGAAGATCAACCTTAAGAGCATCCGTCTCCACGTCTGGGTGTTCTTCGCGGTACTTGGCCATGGCCCTGTCGTGTGCTGCTTTGACCTTGGAGAAATATATGTAAGGAATGAAAATTACCGAATAATATAATATTCAACGTTACCTCTTCCGCGGCCCGTTCCTCCACTTTGTCCCAAAGAGAACATTTTCCAGCTTTCTTGCTTGTTCCAGGAGCACCGGGCATCTACAAACAACGAAGAAAAAGAATGAGTCTAATAAATAAACTTGCTCTTATCCGACGAACCTGATCAAAGTGATCATAACCCCTGATAATTTGCCTGCAAACGTAGCATGACAGCGTATGGCAATGTGGACACGTCATTTTGTTGCACTAAGAACGAAAGATCAATCAGCGAGGTATGAGGAACAGTAACAACGAGACGTACACCATTCTCTTTGATGAACGCTGAAAAGGAGCGGGTGTTCGCGTCAGTGAAAATTAACGAAATATAGATATATAGACAATCAACGGACCTTTCTTGCATTTGGGACAATTCCTCATCATAGCAGCGGCTAGAGGAGGGAAAAAAATAAGCAACGTTGAACTAACTCGAGAAAACGATTACATACTCATGGCCTCCTCGATTGTGTGCCGTCCATCAAGGACCTTGTCCTCTTCAACCTCTGTCAGAAAAAAAAAATGAGCGTCATCCACCAACGAGAAGACAATAATCCATACCTTGACAACTCTTAGGTACGTGGTCAGGCTTCTTACACATCCGACAACTCACAACCCCGCACCCACCATCCTCATTACCACATCTAAACAACTTATCTTCCTCAACGCTGACCTCGATAACGCACTTCCATTCACAAAATGGGCATTCTTCCAATCCTTCCAATCCCGCTTTCGCGATCTCGTCTTGCTGTTTGACACGATCATAGAGCTTCAACAGATTTTCGGGAAGAACTCGACGCAGTTCTGAAGGAGGGAACGGTTGTTCACATGGCGGGTTTGATGACATGCAGTTGATCGCGCATGAAAGCGAAGATAGTTGATTTGAGGCGTATGTCGTCAAGCAAGTCTTGCAAAACAGGTGAGCCTCTGGACACTGAACCATTTGAGACTGAAGAAATAATGTCAACATATAGCTCGAGAAAGTAGGAGTATAAACGAGAGGCAAGGTAAGTCACTCACAAAAGGGTATTCACAAAAGCAACACCCGCACTCGATTTCAGCTTCCCCCTCTACGCCTTCTTCGTCTTCCCTGTCGACAGCTCTCTCCTTCCCTTTCCCCTTCCCTTTCCTGTCTCCATCCTCCTGACCCTCAGCCTCATCCCCACCACTCGCCAAATAACCCTCAAGCCAAACCAACTCCTCCTCAAACTTCGCCCGTACATCGTCCTCCGCTTGAATTTCATCCACAGGCGGAAAGCCCTCGTCGTCGCCCTCTTGATTCGCCACCCCATGTCCTGGTGCCGCTCCCTGCTTCGCAGCACCAGCTTTCGCCTTTCCCTTCCCCTTCCCTGCACCTTTCGCCTTCGTGTACGCTGATCTTTCATAGGGCTTGCGTAACCGCGGTTGTTGCGCATAACGTCGTTCAGCGGCGAGCAACGAGAGATAGGTGGGTGCGTATAGAGACCTGTGGGCTTTGAGTTGCTCCGACAGGTACTTGTGGGGTATGTGCGCGAAATAGAGTTTGAGGGTGGCCTATTAAGTGGATTGTTGAGGATATTAATAACCACGATGTTGGAGTGGTAGTGTGGGGTAATAAGAATGAGAACAAAAATAGATGATAGAGCAGTAAATTAGTCAAAGAATAATGAAAATGAATGAATTTACTGACCAATGCCAACGCCTCATATCCAACTCCAGGAACCTCCCTATCCAAACTTTTAAAATCCACCTTCTGTTTCTTGTTCGCGTTGCTACCTTCCGCACCACCATTCCCCCCCTGTCCTTCACCTCCAGCCACTCGTTTCACCCCCCTCTTCTCTGCCTTCGGGTAATTCGGATCCTCAAATAACATCCCTATCACAAGCTCGCTCGTCTGAGCTCCAAACTGCGGGAGGTTGCGATCAATGAGGTTGGAGAGGTGGTTTGGACAGACGTTTGGAATGATTTCGAGAACCTGCGCGATAACGGAGTCCTTGGAGGGTGGTGGGGGTGGCACGCCAGGTTGCTGCGCAGGACCTGCAGGTTCACCTGGCCGAGGTTGACCATTGACGTTGGCGGGTTGAGCGACAGGTTCATGTGGAACGGCAATTTGAGGCACTGGTTGAGGTGGTTGATGAGCGTAGAGGATTTCCTGGAGCTCAGGATCCTCTTCGTCTTCGTTCTCCCAAAGGTCGGCGTCGATCCCTTCCCAGGGAATGAACTCGGCGTTCTCCATTTCGGCGTCTGCGATATGCATACCGTCGTCGTGATGTGGTCTATCTTGAAGATGAGCCGGATTTAAAACGTCGTTGGGCTTAGGTTGCCGCCCTTTCTTCGCGCGTCTTTGTCCCATGAAAGGGTCCTCATCTTCCTCATCAGGATCGTCGAGGAAAAGGCGCTCTTCATGTTTGCGTTTTCGTTGTGGTGAGCCCTGAGGATTATGGCGAGGCTGGGATGGTCCAGCTTCAGGTTGCTGGCGTGCATTGTCACCTTCATTGTGGGTTTCAGTCAGCAACACGCAGTTTGAACACAGCTGAACATATTGCAGTACTCACCTGCGTTTCCATTTTCCATCCCTGTTTTTTTTCTCTTCGCTGATTTCGTGTTAGAGGGACCAGCAACCGCGTTTGAAGGTGGCTTTTTCGACTGGGCTCGCGTTCGACGAGCCGGAGTAAAATTGGGCACAAGCTCCGGCTCTGAGTCTGTGAGGTCAATGACCTCTGAGGCGTTGACTTTGACGGCTTCTCTTTGTTTAGATGCCCTCGTAGTTCTCTTCTGCAAGTCGTTTCCGCGCCTTTGATTCCCCCTTCCCTCATGGTGCCCAGCCTGCCTATGTCCATCAACTACACCTTTGCCTGATCTCGTTGCGCGCGTGGCCACACCTCTTCCTGCTTTAACGACATCATGTGAATACTGGACATCGTCCTCAGAGCCTGAAGACGTTAATTCAAGAACATCTTCATCCATTCCAGCGTAACGAGGTATCAGAGGGGCAAGAAAAAAAAACTTGAGGAGTACACGAGGAGCAGTGAAAGCCTGTGACGAGGGTCAAAATCGTGAATGAAATGTGCCAATGGTCAATTACCTTTGAAGATGATATATGAAACGGTCGAGATTAACGATAATAGAAATTCCGAATCATGAAGGTGGTTGAGTCAAGCAAAGAGGTCGTAGACGTGAAGGTGCCGGTATAATTGCCTAATTGGGCGAACCGACATTTCTCAGGACAAAACCCGACCGACTCAACTGCAAAAGGCATTGTGGGCGCTGCCGTTAACTGAGTCACTGCAAGAGATTGAACCGTCAGACTGTCATAGGTCTCAACGACTCATAATATTGCGAAATATGGTGTCTCATGGCTAAGTATTCGCTCGTATCACACATAGAGAAGAGTTGGAACGCCAAAACTTTGGGTGCCGTGTACTGATATTATTTGAAATCCGGTATTTCTATACATCTAGGGTCGAAGGGTATGGACTGCATGTATTTCAGGATTATTTTCCGGCGAGCAATACGATCTAGTAGGATCTAGTATCACCAACATCTGAAATCTGACGCGACGCGTCGGTCGAAATAGGGGCTAATTTAGCCGGAATGGCAGGGATATTCATTGATAACACTGGGTGCAGATTATAATGCTCTTATCATGACCCTTCGTTATTATTTTCTTACCAACATTCAATATTAATTCAGTTCTAGATCTGCGGTCTATGAAATGAGCAGTGATTCAGGCAGATGGAATAATACATGGAGGGGTGTAGTAAATGCTAATTAAGATATCTGTGTGGGGAGGCCGAAAGTTGGGGTGGTAATACATATTCTATGAGAATCAAGCATTTAATGGGCCGCCTTTACGGATGCCGTCGAACATTTAGATGGGGGGGATGGGTGTTGGATGATTTTGCTCAAAATAAATTAGAGGGGATAAAGTCAATCGTCCGAGTCCAGAGAACCGCTTTCGTCATTATCTATAGACGAACGGTTTAATCTTTCCAGCTCTTCCTCTCGTATGTCGGGAACACATTGCTTGCGAACACTGAACGCTACCTTCCGAACCTGGATGATTAGCCGGCACCCCTATCCAACGGAGCCCCATCAACATGAATGACATGATATCGAAAAGCGATGAGACAGACTTACAAGGATAGAAAGAAGCGCAAAGTACCACCTTGTGAAGAAAAAACCTCAGTTAAATATTGTCAGAAAAAGACGAAACGCTTACGCAAATGCTGCGTCAATGGTGACTGTTGACACATTGCGAGAGACCTCGTAGATGGACATGGGGATCAACATGCCTGTTTGACGGTTTATGGGACGTCAGTAAGGTGTAGCCATCTGATAATTCTTCACAACGCAACGTACTAGTGACGACTGAGAATGCCCCAACGATTTCCTTCATCATTAAAGAGGTGAGTGGGGTGCGCCCGGAGTTACAACACATCTTCGCCAAAGTCAGCAATAAAATTATCACTTGGCAGGTCACCGTTCCAACGCTAAAATAACAGGAATTAAGTCATCAACGTCTTGTGGTATGGAGGTGAGGGGACACTCACACAAACAGCATTAACCCGTTAGCTGGTGCCCGTGGAGCAAAGCAACCTGTAGCTCGGCCAGTGACGCGGAAAATCATGATCCCCCCAGTCTGCTCGAGAGTAAAACACAGAAGGAAGACCCCGCACAAAACATGGCGCATTCGATAGCTTTGATTATAAAGAGTATAAACTGTATACATATGAGAAATGAAAAGGGAGAAGACATACGTCAATGATGAGTGGGCTCATTGGAAACCTTCCAAAAAATCAACATACCGCAAAATAATAATATAATCTCCAAGCATGTGAGGGCGAGCTGCGAAGTTGTTCCTCGCAGGAGGAAAAGTCTCTGGCACTGGACAACGTGAAGTTCGGTGAATGTGGCCCAATAGGTCAGAATTTGTTGGGCCCTGCGCTAAAGGTAAGCGAACGACCTGTCCTTGACATTCAAAAAAGATGCTGAATACGCACAACTGACTCGCGAGTAATACATACCGCGCGATAAAATAGAGACACTTCAAGAGAGTGACCTTCCCACTTCAAGAATCAACCGATAGGATAATGAGCCGACCAAGAGCCGACAGACGATTGGAAGATGAATTTCAACACGCACACCCAAATATACTCAATCTCATCCGAGAAAAGAGTAATCCAATCCCACAGTTGAGCAAAGAAAGCAGCAACTAGACAGTAGTCAAACGGAGAAGGATCAGTCGCGTCCGTGTCGAAAACCAGAGAAAAAGGACTCACCAGCTAGGAATGAGGTTTGCTGAACGATAGACGCTGCATGGAGAGGGTCAACGTCTATCTCGAGAGACATATTGAGAGGGGGTTATGGACATGGAACGAGGGTGATGGTCAAGAAGAAGAAAATATAAGTCTCAAACGATGAGATGAATACTGGTTGGGAGCCGAACGCCAACACGATGACACCTCATCGCGAAAGGGTCGACCCCGCCCGCCTGCGTAGGTGGCGTTGCCGTTATTCAACTTGTTCAAATGTGTCGGGGCTCAGAAACGGAGCTCATCGACCCTGACCTTTAAATTGCCTTAGCAACTCTGATGTTTTCTTGGAATTTTTATTCATTACAAATGCGCATCAAGGGGGATTCATTTCAATGCAGTGCCTGTCGTTGACACTTGGTGGACATTTGCCTCCGTTTTGACAGCAACAGATAGGTAATTTACTCTAATTATTCAAATGGAGGGAAATGACCAATATCTTCTGAATCATCCTCCAACTCCCTGAACTCCCTCGCTCTTCAGCACGATGTTTGACGATTTGAATGATGAATTAGACTCCATTAGGACTCGGCGACTGTAATGTTCGATGGTCATTCGAGGAATAGAATATTACGCTGAGAAGCAGGGAATATACAGATATGGGAATTTGAAGAAAGGAAATGGGCGTGAGTCCCGAATCCCGACTCCCGAAGCCTTTGTATTCCAGATATGTTCATCGCAGGTTCATCGTGACGTACATTTCTTCCTCGAGGCTATCACCAACGACTCCGTTACTGACGCTTCAAGTATGTAGACCAGCAGGCTGCGGCATTCTGCTTCCATAAAGCGCAGCCTTTTAGGGGCAGAGCAAGCTTCAGCAGGCCAGCCAATTTCGACGACGTATATTGTCCTACGCAGTGCATGCTTAAAGTTGCCGTCTGAATGCCTTTGATTTCATTGATGACATCACACGGCAATCGTCGAGACACATATGCAAGGCGCCGGCGCACTGGCGCAGAGGTCGGACGACCGACGCTCCAACCTATTTCGGGTTGGATTCGGGGCTCGGGAGAAGACACGGTGATGTTGTGTCAGTTGTGAACATCAACATCGCATTTTACATCGATGATAAAAATTGCCAAGGGTTGACTGAGTGTGAAGCGCGGTTCGTGAAAGTCAATAATACAAGTACAATGGCATAAAAAGGTGTAATGGAAGCAATTGAAAACAATATAGTTGTAATAAAATTCAAATTCCCGTTCTGATAGGTGATGTCTCGGAGCAGCTAGGTAATGATCGAGGATCACTTAGAGGAGCCGCAATTGCATTGGCCCTCGGGGCATTGGCAGCTATGACGGTAAAAGATTATCAGTATATGATGTGGGGCTGAAGGAAAATGTGAACGTACTCGGTGCAAGTGCAACCAGGCTTGCCACAACCAGCTTGGCAGACGGGAACAGTGATGTCCTATTTTCAAAATCACAATCAAAATCAGTGATCGAGCGTCAAAGGGCTGCATGAAGTGGACCCACAGTGTACATATTGGGTCGAATAATACTCGAAGTTGTTGGTTGGGATGATGGTGATGAAGGTGATTTATTGAGGTTTCAAATGACGCTTTCATGGTCTTATATGTCCAGGGAGGTGTTGATAGGTATTTGTGTCTCTGTCTCTTTAGTAAGTGTTTTGGAGTAGTGAGGCATTTAAGCTCCACCAATTAAAATGACTCGATGTTTGAGTTGGAAATAACACCTGTCATTGTCGTCATCATATCATCAATGAACGCAAGAATGGGGTCGAGCAGGAGGCGTACATATTCAATCGAAATATTTAGACTATAAACGGCGTATAGCGCCTGTCAGGCCCTGGATACCTGCCTTCGAATTTGCTCACTGACATCTATGTTGGTGAATGCGTTCCATATTCGACCTATATTTCACATGCAGGTAAGCTCATGGTCTGAAATTGGCCCGCTAAGCCCTTTTAAAAGGACACTGAATGCTATAATACTACTATTTTAACATCGTCCATGTCAGGAGCTCGAAACCATACTATGGGATCGAGTTAGATATCCAGCAACGACTATTACACACAGCAATCCAATCATTATAATCACCTCGGAGAGCAGGAGAACCCAAATGGTCATCGACTGGTGCACATTTACAATTTTCAACATTTTATACATTAGACGACTCAATCACGAATACAGGTTGTCAAAGAGCTGGATATCCTAGTATTTGCATGGGCACTCTCCCGGGGCGCAACCACAGCTTTATAAAAATGAGAATCTATGCGCAGACAAAGAGCGTACATATCACGTACCCGGGGCATGGGTCAACGGGGGGAGCGTTCTCGACTTGGTTGATCATGATTACAAGGTTGTCTATGCGGCGGCAAACTAAGTTAATTCGAGCGCTCGTTTTTAGAGGTAGAGCGGATGAAACGTACTTGAATGTGTGCTTGGTTAATAAAAGTAGTTGATGCTCTTTCGAAGCTTTTGAATGACCTCTTTATACCTCCAGCGTTTGTTTCCTCTTGTTAATTTTGAAAGGAATAGGCGGCTATTTTCGGATCTGAGGCTTTTTGGCTCCACCAATAAAAGTGCCTCGCGCCTCGAGGCTGGGATGCTATACATATCATGTCTTTCATAAGCCTGTCAGACTGACAGGTCAGAATCATGTGTGGGTAAAGATGCTAACGACCGCCCTGGGCTTATCGAAGAGGCTTAAATGCCTCATCTTGGGGATCGTCCGTCAAAATTTGGGTCGTGTGCGAGAAGATTGACAGAGAAACGAGGCATTTACGCCTTGAGAAATAGACGCGCGTCATAAAAGTGATCCAACGCGTCCCAGCACTCATACAGGGGCTGATAAGTGATTTAATCCAATGTGGGAAGATGCCTAGGCTCACCCGTATTTTGTTATCTAATTCGCACCTGATTGGCACCACCAGCACACGCCAAGCCACAGAGAACTTCGAAAGATGATTCAGATATGCCTTTTTGGTCGTCGTCGTAGGTCAGAACACTGCGGCCACATTCCATGTCACCCATAACCGGATAATCAAGTCAATTGAGGGATTTCAGCTCCATCTGTCGCCCAATCATCGGTTGAAATAGAACATATCCATCTGTAAACGTGTACGTCCTGTCAATAGATGGCGCCCCTGAGTCTTTTCATTGGCGGAGCTGAAATCGCTCATTCTCCATAAATAGCCGCGCGATACAAACACAAATCAACACAACTTGGGTATATAGGCGCGTTGAAAGTCGACCAACTTTCCTCACCAACAACTACAGCATCGATTTACCAGTTCAGCACTCACTTTTCTCAAACATGTACACTGTGGGTGTCCTACCGTTCGCTCCTTTGTAGTTCTACACTGACCAAACCGATCGCGACTCGCAACTCACAGGAAATCGCCGTTCACGTCTCCCAAGCCTGCCAGACCTGCGGCAGCGCTAATTGCACCTGCACTAGGTAAATATTCATTCGGTATATGATTTCATCGCATACTGGCCCTAACATCACTGTGTCCAGCTGCAACGAAGGCCAGTGCAAGTGCAACAACTGAGCGCCCTACGTTCTAACCCTGTCGTATCGATGGACCTTGTCGCTTGAAGTCTTGTAAATAATCGGATAATCCCGATATTGAGGCAATACATAAGAATTTGAGTTGCGAAAGCTTAGTGCAACGAGGGGTTTCAATAACGGACTTTAATTCGCAAGGATGACTTGGAATACTCAAGCGGGCAACTAGCGCAACACACCACTCACCTGAAGCGTTATACGGCGCCGGGATAAGCGCCCGTTCTGAATCTCAANTAATCGGATAATCCCGATATTGAGGCAATACATAAGAATTTGAGTTGCGAAAGCTTAGTGCAACGAGGGGTTTCAATAACGGACTTTAATTCGCAAGGATGACTTGGAATACTCAAGCGGGCAACTAGCGCAACACACCACTCACCTGAAGCGTTATACGGCGCCGGGATAAGCGCCCGTTCTGAATCTCAAGCATCGGGCGAGATGGCCGAGCGGTCTAAGGCGCCAGACTAAGGAGACCAGGACGCATTCATGTGTCCAAACGTGTTCAATACATCTGGTCTTTCGGGGCGTGGGTTCGAATCCCACTCTCGTCACACATTTTTATTACTTCAACTAACACCCTATTTGTCATCTAATCATACAGCCATTCAGGACAAATGATTTTCTTCAAAGTACTCTACTAAATCCTTCAACCTCCCATCACCACATCTACACATGTTATCCCTGGCACACACTTCCTTTGTCTTCTGTTTTACCCAATTACGCCTACAACGTCCAGCAATGCCTAACAACGATAATTACTAGACTCTGACAAATTTCTCACTTGAACCAAGATATCAACCTTGATGGCCATGACTATCCATAAACGAGTCAACAGTAAGCAAAATCCGTGTAAATAGAACCGTATTCCTGACTCACCATAACAAACCTTGTCGAAAAATCGACCCAGCGCTCAGCGCTCAGCCTTCGTATGGCCTTACGATGCCATCAGGTGCCGTCACAGCCAACTCTGCTGGGAATTCCTGACGAGCCTCAAGGTTCAAAACTCCATTTTCTTGTCGAGCAGTTATGTCAGTCCCGAATCCCGCTTGAACAGTGCGGACGACAACGTTGGGGCATGGAGCAGCTGCAACGCCTCTGAGCTCAAGTTGAAGACTCAGGCCAATTGCCAGAATTGAGCCAATGGCTTTTAGAGCGCGCTTGAGTGAAAGCGTCATTTTGAGGGTGTCTACTAACGTCCTATATAATATATCAGTTCAAAACCTCACAATACCAGAGCGTATGGATTGTGCCGTACGTGACGTAGGTTAGTGGGGGTTACGCAGCTGCGAATGGGATCTTGGTTGAAGGTGCTGAGAGAAGACCGTATCCTGACGGTAGTGGCTGTATGTTGTAAAATAAAAGCGGCGGTGAGTCGTTCTAGCCGACAAGAGATGAACAAAAGACGGATGAGTACCAGAGGGGACTGGAATTGGGGGTTGACTTCGAGGTCATTATATAGGGCATTCTATAATTCACCATTCGCCTTCGAAACGTTGCCCCAAATAGATGGCTTGGGTGTAGATAGGCTCCTGGCGTTCATCTTATTCAAATGCAGGGATACTCGAGGGATACGTCAAGTTAGTCTGATGCGTGATCTGCGTTAAAAGCAACGGTATCCAAAGATTTCAAGACTCTCACATGGGTTAGCCAATGGCGTCGGCGGAGCAAGTAAGTAATTTAAAGGTCTTCACCTCCCTACCATAGAGTTTCGGTGTTCGCAATAGAATATACACAACTTAAATTCAACATTTTGAGGGTTTGAAATTGTTGTTAGGTTACAACTGCACCGTTACATGCAGTTGCAACGGACTGGGAACGTTTACCACACCCACACCTTCAACCACGAATCTTGCCACCCATCTCAAAAAGCTTCGAATTTGTTAACTTATAAATAGAAATATATTGAAGAAAGAATAAAAAACACGGCAAACTAACATATACATCCTAATAGCAATAACACTAAAACAAAGTTGAAAATTCATAAGGTGGATCCCTCACAGCTACTGACAGACTGGCGAGAATGGAGCCCCAATAGATTCGAACAAGACCCCAATTTGAAGTTCCTCCACACTGAAGCCTTTTCAGTCGTCCAAATCACTCTGGGATATGGATCTCGATCTGCCAGTATTTCTTGGCAGTATGAACTAAACCTGCGATGATGATCCCCTCAGGCCGTATGAGCATCTTCTTTTCTTCATTGTCGACGCGAAATTTCTCGACTTGAACTCCGTTGTTAACCAGATACTGAATCGCACCATTAGATGCCCTCTATCCACATTGCATAAGAACCGAAACGGCAATCAGCACATGGAGACTATGTAAGAAGGGTATTTACGAACCTGGTGATACGAGAGAAACTCGTTTAAGGCCCGGCGGACCTCAATCGCGATGTGCATGCGCAGGAACCTGAACTTCCCGTTTACCCGATGACCTACACCCGGAATAGTGTGCATGTAGGGTTTGTACCCAGCCCACTATAGACAAATTGCCCAACAAGGGGTCAAACACGTAAATATCTGGCCCCGTCGAAATAATATAGATACGCAAGTCAAGCAAAAAGACGCACATGTACACAGATCTCAAGAGACCTTGCAGTCAGCACCACCTCATAAGGGTCGTGTAGCATCCGCAATCTAACAACATCGCTCTCTGACTCGGGCAGATTCGTATAGTGAACACCTTCGTTCATAGTTATGTGCGGGTGGCGCCTCTGTGCTGGCCACCACATATTCCTGAAGGGTCGCTGTCTAACAACCAAGTGGTTGGGAATCTACACGGAGAGACTTTGAATAACTCAGTGAGTTATAGACTGAAGAGCACATTTTACCTGAAGAATTGGATTGGGAGGCGTACTAGTAGTCATTCTGAGGGGTTGGAAGTTGGGGTTGGTCAATGGTAGATGGTATGAGGAAGTTCTGGGGATAAAATCCTGGCCATTTTATAGAGAAAGTTAGGGGGGCCAGTTTGTCGCAGTTTGTAATACCTGAATCACGAGGAGGCTTTAAATGGTGAGGCATTTTAGAAGAGGGAGTCCGGTCGAAGGCTTTGTGTCGCGAGTCGTGTTGTTGACGCGTCTTCCATCTGTTTGGCCCCATTCTCACAGTTTTCAAACTCCGACAAAAGGCCAGGGACAAGGTGCCAAGGCGGGCAGCGGAATAGCGTGGCCCTCTCGGGCTGCATCCAGAGGCAATATATGTGTGGGGTCGTGTAGTATTTCGTTGTCTTCGAGATACAATTGAACAAGGATGCCCTTACAACTGAGCCTCGAACAAAAGGCTCCGTTGTCTCGTCGTAACGAAGGGCCTTGAAAGCCCTCGAGATCCGCACCAAAGAAGGGCACACGGCAGGAGTTGCGTGGGCCGAAACTATATACTGAGCAGCCTATGCTTGTGAGTCATACTTGTAAATCTTAGACAAGGGCTTCATTAAAAAGATTAGAAAAAGTGGGAAATCACATTAATAAAATTTCGAAAAAAAAGTAGATTAAATAGAATCAGGGCATAGTAAATCATATCTGTGGAACACATAGACGGCCCGGGGAGCTCTCAGACTACTCTTGAAACATCGACACGTCAAGTCAAGTTCATATCATATCCTCATCTTTAAGCTTTAATCTCAATACTCCTGCTTCACAACTACCATTTTGACATCCTCCTCTTCCTCCCTCTTTATGTAATTAGGCCAACCACGGAGACTGAGTTCAATCTGCCATTCCTGGCCCTGCATGTGGTAAACCTTGTTCACAACCACATGGTTCTTCCAGATCTCTCCGTTCCATTGGCCCACGGGGAAGGTGAATCCATCGGCCTCACCCTTTCGAGTTTTTTTCTGTACAAGTCATTGATGAGCACAAACAGAAGCATAACGTTATAAAACACGTCGAATGACGACTTACCTCGAATTTAGCCATAGTTACTTTCACAAATTCGTTAATCTCAATAAGAAATTCCTTTTTCGTGATACCCGCCGGGTTACAAGTGCGATTAACAGGCCAACTCTCTCCATGACGGTAATCAGAATAACCAGGCCACTATAAGAACAAGAAAAAACAACGTGTCAGTAAGGGAGAGATAACAACTAGAATCAGAAGTACTGACATTTAACCACAAATCTATGACCAAGTTTTCCGTACTTGGACCAGTAAAATACACCACATCATCCGGGTTACGAATCCTTTGAATCTTCTCATAGTCATGTAAGCTTTTTGGAAGCTGGTTCAGGGGAATACCGCGATTGGAGCCATGCGGGTCATAGATGGTTTCAAAAACGATATCAGCACGTCTCATATGAGCGGGTACGTAGTCGAACTGGCAGAGTTGCGGGAGAATGAACTCGACGGATGACATTGGCAAGTCTTGTGGGTGAAAACTGATATAAAAAAGGTTGTGATGTGGAAACTCGGTGGTGTTCGACGGTGCAAGAAGGTGACTGGTTGTTATAGATGATATAAGTGGGGTTGAGCTATTTGGGTGCTTGTAATTGGAACGCTTGATAGGTTGAGATAGAGGCGGACTTGTGCTGTTGGAACTCGAGGGTGTTCGTTGGTGCAGAAAAACGATCTGAAGGTGGGCGCTTTTATATGCTGAGGAGGGCACCGTTACGCGCCTTGCGATGTGACTGTAGCTCTCCGCCCTTTGACACAGGTAGCAGCACCGCAAGCGCGCTGGCATGATCAAAGGGATAGGTTAAGACCTCCCTTTTTCCTATACCGTCGGTTGTAGGATAGTTTTAGCGCCACCATGCAGGCGCGTTGCAATGGCGTATCCGAATTGCATTATACTCCTGATCGTCAAGTCTAGTGCGGGCGCTTTGTAACCTGCGCAAAGGTGTCGTGTTCGCACGACGTTTTCGACAATGTCCAGCTGGTTCTAAATCAATCAGACAAACCAAGATATCAAAGATCCTTATGTCTGATGGGGTGGTAATCCAGCACCAAATAAAAACATGAAACCATAAACTTGAACCTGCATGCAAATTCGAATTCATCCGGTGTACTCCTCGCATTCGAGCTCAACGGCAGTTGCACTCCCATAGCGCTCCCTTTTTCCACACTCGATCTATAGCCCGCAGCTTGGACCCGCCATGTTAACCTCATCTGGCATGCATTGATGAAAGGGGGTTCAAGTGGCGACAACCCAAGTTTGGCAACCGTGACACTGCTATTCAAAGCGGACGAAGCCAGGGCCCAGTGTACACCGGCTCGCTTTTTACGTTTCAGCCAATGGATTAGATGGGAACGTGCTTGCATTGCGTTAGTATAACCTATGACCGTCCCGGTGATGGATTGGGATTGACGCCCAAGCTGTGATAGCTAAGCGCCCATGTTTTTACTCTTACGTCTATTAGTTGCTTATCATAGATATCATATATGTATACCCTAAGGCAAACATCCTGCAATGCACATAGCATACCATGATTGATCTTATAATTCCAAGAACGAGGATATGTTAATTCAAAGCTCCAGAGTTGTTCTCCGGATCCAAGTCGGTAAGGTGCTAGTAAACTTATCATGATTATACACTGGCAACAACTAATCAAAGCACTCCTCTTTCACCAGCACCATCTCCCCCATCTCCCCATCTCCATCCCCATCCTGCTCCTCCACCTTCACATGCGCCCAACCAGGCAGTCTAATCTCAATCTGCCACTCCGAACCACCCAAATGATACGCTTTCACGATTGTAATATCATGCCGCGAGATCTGGCCTTCTGCGTTACCGATAGGGTAACGAAATGCGTCTGGTGGGGATGCTTTGTTCTGGTGTGAATCGAATTAAGAGGACGGATGGAGAAGCTAAGGTGAGATAAGATAAGAACGCTTACTCACCTCGAATCGATCGAAAAAATGCATCATCAACTCTCGAATACCCGTCGCGACCTCTTTTCTCGTTATACCCCCCGGATGACATCGTCCTGTAACAGGCCAATTTATTCCTCGGCGGTTATTATAATCAGGCCACTATAGTATAATACAATCATTAAACAAAAAAAATCATTTCTTTAATAAAAAAAAATCAATAATCAAAGAGCATGGAGTCGAACTCACCATCAACCACAAATCCATGACCCTCCCTTTCCCACTCGTACTCGTCTTCACTACGACCTCATCAGGATCTTTCATCCTAAACAGCGCCTCCATATCAATATCCTCATCACCACTCCAACCACCTGGAAGATCCAGCAAAGCAATACCAGCTCCCTCAGGCACATCGATATCTGCATTGATATTTGAATTCGAATAATCCCGCGCTTCAAATAGGATATCAGGAAGCCTATGACGCGCGAGTACGCGTTTGCGATGGTCGGCTTGGGGGAGTGTTATGTATGGAATATCAGTGACGCTGGTAGTACTAGTGTGGTTAGGGGCTCGGGAGCGATATGTGTATGGCATTATTTTTGTGATTGCGATTGCGATTGCGGTTTCTTTTTGTTGAGCCTGATGTGGTGGGTACGACTCGAGCTCGGATATGATGGGCGGATTTTGGGCTTTGAAAAGGGATGTCAATGACCGATGCTTTATATATGCATATGATGAAGCCGAGTCGAACCTGAATGAGAACGTGCATATGGGGGTGGTATCAATTATCCGGATCTTTTTCCCTCACGCATTTCTTTTCTTTTTTCATCCTCTTTTCTTTTGAGCCTTTTCTTTTGCAGTTTCCCAAAGCCCTGGAAACGTTAAAGTGACCCGCTGCATTGCATTCATATCAGAACGCAATTTACTTGAATAAGACGCGTATCTTTTGACCTCGAATTCCATTTTTTGCTTTCAACTTTCAACTTTCGACTTTCATATTTTATTGCTAGTTAAACTACTAGTGTATTGCAGCAATACAAATTACGTTCTAAGATACAATTAATTGTGTGCACTCGACGTCATAATACCTAATACATATTTCAATTTACTGCACCAAATTAAAGTGTACTGCAACCTCGCCCTAGCAGTTCAAACGTCAACGTTCAACTTCCATACATGACATCGGGTCGGGAGTGCTCAAGTACGATGAAAGGGAGCGCCCGACTCCCCGATATGATTCATGTCAATGATTCATGAAAGGGATTTCAGATTTCAATCACACGGTGACTTCACACCCAGGCACACCGTCGAATCCCTCCAGTTTATCACATCAAATCACATCACATCACACTCGTTTATTTCACATATCACACTCGTCTATTTCACAATTCACAATGCGATTTGCATATCACACTGGCATCTGCTTTGGGGGATGGGCAGGCGGCGGGGTCGGTGGTGGGTAGTCGAAGGTCAGGTGGCAGGGTAAGGCGTCAAAGGTGAATGGTATGGCGTCAAAGATTGAT